>BRDA01007138.1:37709-78381 GCA_036984385.1 Crenuchus spilurus
CAGTCCAGATCTTTCACCTATAGAGAACATTTGGCGCATCATAAAGAGGAAGGTGCGACAAAGAAGGCCCAAGACGATTGAACAGTTAGAGGCTTTAGTTAGAGGCTCCATTTCGTGTAGTGATGGAGTTATAGATATAGATAGGTTGAGAGATCTACATATATGGATTGGTGTATATAGAGATACAGTCATATCAGAATATTTTGACCACCCATGTTTGAATTGAACTTTTCCATGGACGTTCCTGTAATGCTCCTTTGTTCATTTTAGAGGTTAACTGGTCCACACTGAAGTGTTGTTTGCTGTGTACCACTCACCAATGTCCTCGTTACCCTCTGATATCAATTACCCATGAGGCACCACTGTTATGCCGTTAGAGGCATTCAATGTACGAGAAGTCCATTGTCAGGGCAGCTCTAGAACATCCCAGTTAGTCGTTTCTGAGATGCTGCCTCCACCATGCTTCACCTGATACCCTATTATCATGGACATCAGTCACAACACCTCCATGATGATCGTTTTACACTCTGCTACAACTGACTGGTGTGCCCACTTGTTTATACATGCAGTGAAGCCTGTCAGATGTCATCTGTGACATCCTGGGCATAGTACATTAAAAAACAAGGGGTGGTCATAATGGTCTGACATGACCGTGTAGCGATAAAGATTCACTACATGTCCAGATGTTTGTGGACAACTCTTGTTATGAATGCATTCTTCTGCTTTAAGTTGTCACAGGTTGCACCCACAGCTTGTCTAGTCCCTGTAGAGACATACAGCCAATAGAATAGGACTGAACATGAACCATTGGCACCATGTCTAATGCCAGGCGTGGGCTAGAGGGCTATAAAGCCCCTCAGCACTGAGCGGGTGAGCAGTGGAGTGTGTTCTTTGCTCCATTCGATACTTTTATCCATATACTTTGTTTTGTGAGTGTATTATTACCTGAT
The DNA here is from genome assembly GCA_036984385.1 of Crenuchus spilurus. Classification (NCBI taxonomy): domain Eukaryota; kingdom Metazoa; phylum Chordata; class Actinopteri; order Characiformes; family Crenuchidae; genus Crenuchus; species Crenuchus spilurus. The sequence continues at coordinate 38,660 of BRDA01007138.1, forward strand.
TTTAAATGCTTTCTGCAAGACGCCTAAAATATAAAAAATGAATTAAAATGTCTTGCTACGAGAGTGACATGCAGTGCTTGTGGTCACCAAGGCTGATATATGATGAAGTGTACAGTGTGAGACCAGGGTGTTGAGATGTGCCGTAATTATACTCCTGCCTCTGGTTCCCACTGCTGTGTGGAAATCAAGGCTCCTCTTGTTTATCACTGCTTTTGTTTAATAGATGAGAGTTTTGCCGTGGACCGCCTCATGCATTATAACCGCCTCTCTCTTGGCTGTTAATAATTCAGCTATGTTGGGAAATGGGAAAACAAGACTAAAATAAACCCATATGTGTGTAACTGTGTTAACCTGAGTTTGTGGTTTTAAAATAGGCTAAAGGAACTCCTGTATCCCACTAGGTGGCATATATCTGTCTCAGCCTATTTTTACTTACTTTAAGTTCTTTCTTTAGCCCAAAAGATGCTGGTGGTCATCCGTACGTCATCTATATGGGAAAGGTACTGAAAGAGCAAAAATGGGTTCTTGCTGAAACATCCATGTTATTGTCATAACACACTGACTACTCGGTGAGACCTTAATTAAGATTTTAAGATGAAAAACATCTTAAAAACAATAGCAAAAAGGCTATTTAGGTGACTGTTGAGTTTTAGGTCTGTTTTGTAAGCAACATTGGTATTTCACTATGCTGGAACAGTTGAAGGTAAAAGAGGACCAGGAACAAGATGGATGGATACAAACAGAGGAATGTTGAATGTGCCATTAAGAAGCCTGAAGACAGACAGAAGATAGGATGTAAGCACCATCCTTATGATCACCAGGATTCAGAATAAACTTCAAAGTCCTGAAGTACAAGAATTATAAAGACTTTGCATAAAAAGTTCCACGTAGTGGCCAGGAGCATGAACAGATGTGACTTCTTCATCTTTATCACCATCATCATCGTCATCAACTTCAACTTCATCATCATCTTCAAGTTTGGGTTTATTAACTTTATTAACGTAAACGTGAATTATTTGTGATATTAATTTGATTGATATTAAATTTAATCAGTATCACCCAGCACTAACTTTTGAATTTTAAAGACTTAATAATAATAATAATAATAATAATAATAATAATAATAATAATAATTATTATTATTATTATTATTATTATTATTATATAATGAGCAGAAGAAGAAGAATCTTACTGGCTCTTCTTGAACATCTTTATCACTTAAATTCTGTCTGTATCTTTTTGCAGTCTTTATCATTCTGTCTTCATCAGTCAGCAGTAATTAGTATGAGCAGAAGGAGGAAAATAACGAATAGAAGAAAGTCACGCTGTTCCTTTGTGGACTCTTTCTTTCTGGCTGGAAAGTTGCTGATTTCAGAATATGTGCTGATGCTGAACATTTTCTGTGCTCTGTCCTCTGTGCTCGGCTGGTTCCTTTCAGGTCCTGAGGCCTGCAGTGTGTGTCCCTGTACACACACAAGCACAGTTCTGAGAGGCTGTTTGTGTGGCGGCTGATAATCTGTTCATTGTGAGCAGCTGTCTGAAGTGGCCTTGGCTGTGACCTGCTGTGTCATTACTCTGGCTCTTCTCTAGACCCCCCACATTAGAACGAGAGACCCTGACCCCCCCCAAACCCCCACAGCAGCTAGACCCTCAGGAGAGGTACCATGCTTTAGCCTAGACATCATCTAATTGTGTGTGTGTGTGTGTGTGTGTGTGTGTGTGTGTGTGTGTGTGTGTGTGTGTGTGTGTGTGTGAAAGAGAGAGGCAGAGGCTGTTGTGTTGTGTTGTGTAAGGAACACATACAGGGTCATTCATCTAACAGTAAACTGATTTAGTAGGACACCAATCAGCTGTAGAATTCTTGGTTCTCTAAGAAGCCAACCAAATGCTCTTATTTATCAATAATAATAATAATAATTGTTGTTGGGGCAGCTGTGGCCTGGTGTGTAGAGATTTTGTGTTGTAACCAGAATGTTGCCACTGCAAAACCCTGGCAGGTCAAGGCACCTAACCCCCAACTGTTCCCTGGGCTCACTGACTCGTTGTGTGTGTGTGTATGTGTGTCAGTGCACAGATGGGTTAAATGCAGAAGTCATATTCCTTGTCGTTCCTAGGCCATTGATGCTAGAGGAGAACAATGACTCCATGATTTATAGTGGTTGTTTGTAGTTAGTGCTGGGCGATAAAACGATATAGATTTTTTTCACGATAAGTTTTCCCTCGATGGCAATGATAAGCTGGGACAATAGAATTTGATAAGCATTAATGTTCGTTTCCATTTCAGGTCTAAGCAGCTTGACAGTGAGTACTGAAGTCTAATACTGCTGCTTGTTAGCTTCTCCTCACCAGCCCCGCCAAAATGCACTGTTGTGTTTAAGACAAGCATGTGATTGGGGGAGAGCGAGAGAGCACGAGGTCGCTGTGTGCTCATCTGTTTGTGTGGGAAGGAGAAGGAGGGGGGCTCGCTGTGTGTGTGTGTGTGTGTGTGTGTGTGTGTGTCAGTGCTAACATTAGCCTGTTAGCTTGGCTCTCTAGCCTGTTGTTATTTTGGAGTGGCTGCAGCCAACAGCAATCATTGTAAGTTTCAACAATAAAGTGACGACTGTAAACGTCTTTCTCGTCCAACCTTTCAACACATCCAGCCGGACACTACAATATTATGTTCTGGCAGTAAACATTTTAATATTTTAAATAGTAACATTTCATGTACAGTCATGGCTGAAAGTGTTGGCACCCCTGAATTTTTTCCAGAAAATGATTGCAATTACACATGTTTTGTTATACACATGTTTATTTTTTTTGTGTGTATTGGAACAACACAAAAAAACAGAGGAAAAAAAGGCAAATTTGACATAATTAAGTTGAGGTTGCCAATAATTTTGCGAGTCTGAATGAGCATCACATGCTTGAAAAAAAGTTATTTACCCTCAATTTTGAAAAGGTGCCAATAATTTTGTCTGGCCCATTTTTGGAGTTTTGTGTGAAATTGTCAAATTTGCCTTTTTTGTTTTTTGTATTGTTCCAATACACACAAAGGAAATAAAAATGTGTATAACAAAACATGTCTAATTGCAATAATTTTCTGGGAGAAATACTTCATTTTCTGGAAAAAATTCAGGGGTGCCAACACTTTCGGCCATGACTGTATTTAGCTTGATGTTTTTAGAAAGATGTTTAAAACTATGACAGTGTTAAATTTTAATATTGTGATAATTATCGATATTGGTCAATATAGAAAAAATTATCATGATAAAATGTTTGGCCATATCGTCCAGCTCTACTTGTAGTGTTGCTGCATGGTTGCTGTGATATTCCAGGTGGTTCCTGTGTTGTTGCTAGCTGGCTAAGAAATAGACCAATGGGTGCTAAAGTGTGTGTGTGTGTGTGTGTGTGTGTGTGTGTGTGTGTGTGTGTGTGTGTGTATGTGAAGAAAATGTAAGAATAATATAAATCTAATATTATAGTACTCTCAGCAATGTAGTGTTAATGTTATGGCTGATAGGTGTACATGAAACTAAAATGTATGTATTTGCATTGCATCATGTGATGAGTTAACACATGCAACTTGTAACTCGTTTTGTGAAAGTTTGTAAAGATAAACTTAACGACCTATGAAGTCTAGAAATGAAGTCTTTGCAGGTTTGAGCCCATTGAATTGCAGTATTTTGATCAAATCGCTGAATTTCTTTGCTTTAAGTGAAGATCAGATCAGGACAATGCGGCTCTTTGCAGTGAGCGTTCTCCTCCCTGTTGTTAAGTCTCATGTGGAACCTGCAGTGTTGCCTTCCAGTCACTGAAAATCTATCTCTTGAATCTTGTAGTGTCTCACTCCTGGGTAGGTAAGTTAGGTCACCTGGGCAGGCTGTAGTGTGTTGTGGTAACTTTTGCATTTTTTCTATGTTCAGTTTGCATGTGTGTGTACACCTGCATGTACAAATGCAAGGTGTGGCCACAGATAAGTCATTGTTCACGCTTTATACAGTGTTCTTGTTAACTTGAAGGCATGTTTAATTGCTCAGTTTAAAGTGAATAAGCCTTGAAATTTGTATTCATTTTTCTTTGTGGCATTTTTGATCATTAAGGGTCTTACTGTCACTAATATGCTGCTTAGTGTAATTCCTTCAAATTGGTGGACCTTTGAGGCAAGTTGGTGTTGTATCACATTCAGCCAGTGACTGTACACTGCATTTCATTTATTTATTTTCACTGTTAATCTGGATTCTGCCTTTCTTTGCTAAGCCGTCACTTGACAAAAAGCAGATAATGACTTAATAATACACTGGCAAGTAAAATATAGACATTGCATCCATCACCTTCTGCTTATCCGTATCCGGGTCGGTAGCAACCCAAGCAAAGTAGACCAGATGTCCCTCTCCCCAGTCACCTCTTCTAGCTCATATTCCAAGGCCAGCAGAGAGATATAATCTCTCCAGACTGTCTTTGGTCTTCCCCAGTGTTTCCTCACAGTTGGACATGACCGGAACACCTCACCAGGCAGGCATCCAGGAGGGATCCAGACCAAGTGCCCGAACCACCTCAACTGGCTACTCTGAGTTTTTCACTGATGTTTGAACTCGTCACTCTATCTCTGAGACAATACAGATATCCAGAATTCCTGATGATTGTATTCATACTATTAGGCTGTGTTCACATTTTAAGCCTCATTACTTATTTCTGATTTTTACTCGGATTGGATTTGACTGTGTTGATGGTTCACAGTCATAAACACAGGTGACCTCTATCTGTCTTTAATGTGAAAAAATCTCCAAAATTGATTAATTTATGTACATTGCCTCCATTACCAACAACAAAAAATAGCATGTTTGTGCAGGGTTGCCAGGTTTGCAATTATGCAGTCACAGGTAAAACTTCAGAGATGGAGGGATGCAGTATTTTACTGTAGGTAGAATAGAAAATGAATGACAAAATAAGATCGTATTTACATTTGAAAGCTTCATCAAATGTCTCTGATTTAGATGCTTTAGAGTTTGGGCTTGTTCCAGTTTGTGTAGTGTGCCTTTCTGTAAGACAATGGTTTGGATGATTTTGGAGATCTGGCAACTCTGTTTTAGTGAGATGACTGTGTTAAAACTGATAAAACAGATGTGTTAGTAGCTGATGTGTGATGGTGTTTAGCTCAGGAGGACAGTAAACAGCTGCTGGACTTTACATGAACAGGTGGAGAAGGTGAATAAAAGCCAGCCGGCTGCTTTTGCTGTTTTAGCAGCTCTGTGTGTAAACAGGAGAGAAACAAACTCTGGCTCAGCAGTATACACATGTGTATAAGCAAAATGTCACATCTGATCTGACTGAAAGAGACATCCAATGCTTACAAATCAAATACCTATCTGATTTAGGACCACAGCCCAGAAAAATCAGATTTGAGTCACATCAGCCTGGTAATGTAAAAATAACCAAAGTTTCTTAATTCTTGGCCTGAAGTGCAATGTTGTAAAATTTCTGACTCATGGTGACCATATGGATAATGCTTCTCCAACATCCTTTCTTCTGTTTGGGTCTTCAGACTTCTTAATGGATTCTTTATGATTCTTCTGCTTGTATCCATCCATATTGTTGCTGGTCATTTTCCTTGTTAACCTTAAACTGTTCCAGCATAACTGTCTTCTCAAGTACAAGTGAAAGTACACAATTATTGACCAGTGTACTCGTGCCATGAAACGCAAACATAGTGAGTAGGGGAAGTGAGCACACATGCATGAAAGGGTGGGCAGCCTCTATCCATGATGCCCAGGGGGCAGTTATCGGAAAGGTGCCTGCAAGAGAATTGAACCAGCAACCCTAAACAACAGGCCATCAAAACAAACTGGTTCTTCTCATAATAAAATATCTTCAGTTTGGTTATCTGGGCTTCTAGTGAAAGATGAGCTTTGATTTGGTCCAGGATCCATTTATCTGTCTGAGGTTCTCTCAAATGTCTCCAACACCAAAGTTCAAAGTTCAGTCAATATACTTCCCATCCTGCTTTCACATCCATTAAGAACCACAGAGAGGGCCATAGTCTTGTCAGTTGTAGTCTATGAAGAGACAAATCTTTACAATTGAATTTTTTCTCCAGTTCCTTCATCCTTATTCTGCTGTCAGTCTGTTAGTAACCATAACTTAACCCCAGCAATGTTCTAGTTGGTGGGAAGTTATCAAGGGAAAATAGTCTAATCACTAATAAGTGTGAAAACTGCAACACTTGCAGAATATGTTTACATTTTTTATCACCTGGTTTATATTTTGGACTTTTGATTTAGGTGCATTTTCTGACTCAACTTTATTGTTATTCAAACCATGTGACAGGAATAAAATATACTTTCCTAAGCTTGGTGTGTAGCGTGATTAACATTAGAATAAACAAGATAAATATGAAATTGAATAAATTAAGATTATTTACTAAATAAAATTAAGTTAAAATGTCTAAGTATTTACATAATAAACTAAAATAATATTGCACAATATGTTGCTGCAGTGAGATTTTAGTTTAATGTGCAGTAGTGCTAAAATTAGAGCAGCAGAAACTTAGTCACAGTGTTCAGTATATAGTGTTTATACAGAATGCATAGTCAGTATACTGTATGTGAGGTGGAGCAGTTTAGCAGTCTGATTGCATCTGGTTAGAAACTGTTTTTCAGGCTAGATGATTAGGCCTAGATGCTGTGCAGCCTCATCCTAAGGGATGGGGGGTTGAAAAGTTTGTGTGCATGGTAGGTGTGGTCATGGAGGATCCAAGTGGCTCCTTCCCTCCATCTGGTGATAAATGTCACAGATGGGTATCAAGCTGCACCTGGTTGTCCTCTGTACAGAGTCTCTGCAGCACCTCCTTCTCTTCTACAGTGCAACCAGCTTACCACACAGCAATGCAGGTAGTCTGGATGCTCTACATCACACAGTTGTAGGAGGCCCTGAGGATGTCCATATTGAGCCCTGTCCTATTCAGCTTCCTCAGGAAATACAATCACTGGTGGGCTTTCTTTATGAGCGCCATAATGTTGGTACGCCAAGTCAGAGTGTCAGTCTGCTGTACCTTAGTGGAGCAGAATGGACTGCTGCGATTGGAATAAATCAGTGTTTGCAAGAGCTTAGAAATCCTTAGCTCTTAACACTATACGCTTAATCCAGTTCTGTAATGCTGTTGAGTGATGTTTTCTCTTTGGCTGATGGAGGTATGGCATCAGGACTCCTGTCAGGTGAGCTGGATGGGCATTGGGACCTGACTGTGTTAGCGTGCTGTGTTCCCCTCTCGTATCATGGTGTTAAGGTATCATATCTGCACTCATCAGTCAGCTGTTATTTTCACAATCAATACTGAACTTGATACTAGAGCAGTCATGATTACAAAATTATAACTGAAAATTGTCATGTACATAATTGCAATTAACAATTGAAAATGAACCAATCAGCTGTCATCAAACAAACATTATTAAAGACTTCCCTCCAAAGCTTTAATGACAACAACAGTGGAGTGTTTTTCATAAGAACCATATTTCAGTGAATTTTGCTTTTCTATTTTCATTTATTTACTACAATGTAACTGATGAAGATTCATAATCTGTTTATTGCAAAATATACGTGATATTGAAAGAACATGAAAAAATAATGGATTATCTGCAAATATTAGGCAGTTATTATGACTGTCTGATATATGCATGAAATGCATGAAAACTCACTGATACCTTTCTATGAAAATGAAGTCATAATTTCTAAAGTATAATGTGTTCAGGACAGGACCAAGAGTAGAACCTTGAGGCACTCCCTAAGCAACAGGTGTGATGTCTTGTGATGATGTATGGAGATAAACAGTTACCCATTAGTGAAAGAGGATTGACACCAATAAAGAGCTAAGCCAGTAATGCCAATGGATGAAAGTGTAGAAAGAAGTATGTCATGGCTTACAGTATCAAAAGCTGCACGAAGATCACGAAGGGTTTTAAGGAACCCAGCATCTGCTGGAACTCTGCTCTTAAGAGAGCAGACTTAGTACTGTGTATTTTCCATCTTTTCCATTAATTTCCACCCAGTTAACATTGAGAGTATAAATATATTTTTTTAAATTGTATTTTTCAGAGGGCTGGCATTGCAGGTTTTGAAAGTTCAGGGAGAGGTTCTACCAAAGTCAGTAATTGGGTCTTTATTATGGATGGACCAAAAAATTGTCAGTTAACATATACACATATAATATAGACACACACACCTCTGTTTTAAATAGGTGGCTTTATATTTACCCAATATCCCACTCACCTCAGGTATAGTCAAATAGCCAAGAATACATATTTTGTTTTAGTTTAGTTTTAGTTTAGAACTGGTGCTACAATGCTTACATTGCTAAAAAAAACTAAAAGTTATCAACCAGCTGAAACCGACAATCTAAAACGTGAAACAGACTGATTTTCAACTACATCTCCCAAAATTTGAGTATCATGAAAATGTTCATTTGTGTTTATAATTTAATTCATTATGTATTTTTTTATATTCATTGCATGTTAAGTGACATTTCCAGATTTTTTGTGTTAATCAATTTGGCATAAACCTCATGAAAATTAGAAATCCAGAATCCAGAAGTTTATGAGAATTAGATTATATGATTATTTCATTTGGAATTTTGAGTAAATTGCTAATCAAACAATATCAAAAAAAAAAAAAAAAAAAACTTGAAATGTCAATTTATGTGTGAAATGACCATTTTGATTTAAATAATGAAGCACAAATTGTTTCTGTATATACATTTTTATTGTGTTTTAGGACACTATGTCTTCATTTAACAAAAAAACTTGAAAAGATCAATGTTGATGTGAAAAATGTACATTTGACTTTTGGGTGAATCATTCCTTTACACTGTATTGTATGTAGAGATCTGGGAGTGTCTTTATGGCTTTGCATCTACAGCAGGGGTGTCAAACTCCAGTCCTGGAAGGCTGGTTTCCTGCACAGTTTGGGTATCTTCTTTATTTAAACACACCTGATTCAACTCGGCAGTTAATGACCAGGTTTAATTGTAGTGTCAGAGGAATTAGGAATTACCCAACTGTTGCACATCAGCCCTCCAGGACTGGAATTTGACACCCTTTATCTACAGATGTCTGCACTTGAATTAGTTACATTTTCTTTTAAAGCAGTGTGTCCTGAATAAAACCATTTTTCAAGGGTTAAATTTGAATGTGTTTTTTGGATTATATGGACTGCATAATTAAAATGTATATTTGCAGACGGACTGGGGCTGAAAGGAGCAGTGCAGTTATATGAAATTCTGAGAAACTGAAACAATGAAAGTATGAGAGGAGAACAGGGAAGTACTACACAGGAGGTAGTAATAGTGTGTGGTACTCTTCCGCTTGCCGGTCAGATTTGGGTCAGTAGCATTGATGAGGGAGGCGGAGGTCATCGAGGAGCCCTGGGATTCTCATAATGGGAACTGCTCACTTTGTTTAAGCTTCGAACAGACAATGGATGCTGTTATATTGAGCAACACACTCATAACCCAGGCAACTGTACACACAATGAGAGATTCATGTGGGTGCAGAGCATTCCAGTCAAATTAGTGCGGCCTTGCCAAGTTACGTTTTCCCCCAGTTTATAGGTGACACATGATGGGTTCAGCTAATGTTTACTGAAAGTCTCCTAAATGTGGGAATTTCCTGCATGGTTACGTGACAGATTCTATCAGAATCTGAGCCAGGTACACTGTTAATAATGTAATAGAATGATATGCATATATAAATTTGTAAGAAAGAATACAATTAAATACAAATACATCAACTAAAGCAACACAACTATAGAATTAGCCACAGAATGCAAGCTAAATGTAGACTTACACCTATAGATTAGATAGTATATGTCTATAAACAAGTGCAAAATGTGCAAACTTCATTAGGTACACTTTTTCTTTTTTTTTTTTTCTTTTTTTTCTTAACTTTTACGCTTGATTTTCTCCCCAATGTATTTTAGTGGCCAATTAACCTGCCTCTTTTTATCAACTCTCCCTGTCACTATCCCTTGCATTGTCCCTGACTCTCTTGGGAGGTGGCAGACGAGCACAGGCCTCCTACCAGTGACATCTTTTTTTCCAAACTGCTGGCTATACATGTGGGGCAGCACGGTGGCTTAGTGGTTAGCACGTTCGCCTCTCAGCGCCTCTTGGGTTCTAGTCCACATTTGAGCGGAGTTTCCATGTTCTCCCCGTGTCTGCGTGGGTTTCCTCCGGGGACTCCGGTTTCCTCCCACAGTCCAAAAACATGGAGATCAGGTGAATTGACTGGTGTGTCTTTGAATGTGTATGTCTGTGTATAAATGTATGTATGTATGTATGTATATATATGGCCCAGATATGGTTGGCACTCTGTCCTGGGTGATCCCCCTAGTGCTCGATGCAGTCCTCCAGGTGGACAGTTGCTTCCGGTTGAGAGTACGCTGTGCGCGACTGGCTGCCGCTTCTCACCAGTGTGTGTGTGTGGTTGAGTGTGTGTAAATGGAGTGTGTTGATTGTAAAGCGTCCTTGGGTATCTAGAAAGGCGCTATATAAGTGTAACGTTCATTCATTCATTCATACATTGTTGCTGGGCACCTAGCGCGCTTGGAGGAAAGCGCAGATCCACAGTTCTGATTGATCGCCTGGCAGAGGCCTGAGTCAGTCGACACTGTTTATAGTGCTATGGAGAGTGTGCCATCTAGCCCATCCGAAGAGAGAGCACTGCCAGTTCTGCTAATGAACGGCCAATGGCAAGCAGCCAGATCGTGATTTAAACTTGTGATCCTCAAATCATAGTGGCAGCGCCTTAGTCCGCTGAGCCAGTTGGGCCCGGTTCACATACCTTGGTTCTACATTCATTGTCCATTTAGCTCCATATAGGGCCACTTTGTAGTTCTACAAATACAGACCATCTACTACAGAGGTAGTCCATCTGTTTCTCTGTAGAGTTTGTTCACCCTGTTCTTCAACAGTCAGGACCCCTGGTGGATCAGTCTCAGCACTGCAGTGACACTGATGTGGTAGTGGTATGTTAATGTGTGTGTGTGTGTATGTGTATGTGTGTGTGTGTGTGTGTGTGTGTAGAGTGGACCAGACACCAACAGAGCTGCTGGAGATTTTAAACACTGTGTCCATTCACTGTCACTCTGTTAGACACACCTACCTTGTTGGTCCACCTTGTAAAATCAGAGACAGTAGCTCAGCACAGTTTGTGTTGGTTAATTATTCTTAGTCCAGCAGAAACATGAAGTGTTTAAAAACATCAGCAGCTTCTGTGCAACACACACTAAGGCACCACCACCATATCAGTGTCACTGCAGTTCTGAGAATGATTCCGACCAATACCTGCACTGTGAGGGTCCTGATAATTGAAGAACATAATGAACAGGGAATGCAGAGAAACAGATGGACCACATTCTGTAATTGTTGAACTACAAAGTGCAAATAGATGACCAGTGGAGCTCAAATGGACAATTAGTGTAGATAAGTATAAGTTGTGGCTGATGGAGTCTGTCGCTCATTGTTTATGTAGTAGCATAATGTCTAATAAATGCATTGTATTATAATGTGTATATGGTATTATTGTTTACTTGTATTTTGTATAGCTTCTTTTGACTCTGTAGCTTTGAAAAAAATTGATACTATGATACTAAGAAGCCAGTCTGAACAAATGAGGCTAAACTTCACTGTGGAGTGACTCGGCCACCTAAGGAGATCAAGCTCAATCCCTGGCAATGCCACAAACCATCAATAGCCAAGAGTTCAAAGAAAGAGCCATTGTGGATATGTTAGCTGACAGGCAGTTAGTGTTCTCCTCCAAGCGTGTTGAGTTGTCCAGTGATGTAATAGTGGCAAAAAGATTTGGTGGGTGTCTTCATGTGTATTAGAGGAAACTTTCCCTTTCAGAATGATCGCATCACTCAACGTTTCTCTTTTATAAAAGCATCTGATTGTATCAGCTGTGGTTTTCTATGAAGAATATACAGGCTGCACCATAAAACACTAATTTAATGTATCTCGATGCTTTTGGATAAATACTGTAAATATCTAAGGTTTGCTGTGGCTTTAGTGAGTATTTAGTATGTTGTAATAAGATCAGAAGTGATGCTCACTGCTTGCCTGATCTTGCCCAAGCGTTTGGCACCTGGGAAGTGTTTTCCTTGGGTACGAAATGGGAAAGAGGGAGAGGGGGACATCTACACACACCTTAACATGTTGTGCAACCAGATTTCTATAAATAGAAATTGGCATCAGTTAAGTGGTGCTAATGTTTGTCCCATATGGACACTGCTGAACCACTTTAGTGATCAGTGGATGAATTTGACCTAAACTGATAACACGGGATGCTGATTAGGACTTGTGGCTTCCTGTACAGTGAGTGTGTTTTCACCTTCGTGGCCTGGGTGCCAATGTTAATTTTATCGACTGATGGCTATCAGGGTAGTTAGTAATAAAGCCAGACAACACATTCCTTATCCAATTCCTGTTAACTAATGGACCTTCATATATATTTACAATATGTCCGAAATTTGTGTGCACTCCTTCAAGTTGAACTCATGTACATATACACACACAGCTTGTTTAGTCACTGTAGAGAAGTACTGGCAATAGGACTAAACCTGAACCTATTGGCACCATGTCTAATTGCAGGTTGGCTAGAGGGGTATAAAGCTGCCCAGTATTGAGCTGTGGAGCAGTGGAACTGCTCTCTGCTCCATCCAGTACTTTAGGGTTGAGATGGTGGTGGTGATCATTCAACATCCTGATCTCACTAATATTCTTATGGCTGAATGCAATCAAATCCTCACAGCAATGCTCCAAAGCCTTTCCTGGATAGCAGAGACAGTTACACAAACAAAAACAGGATAAACTCTTTAATACCCTTGATTTCAGAAGTAATGAGTGAGCAGGTGTCTCATTTCTATGACTTTGACATGACACGCAATATGTGACTGATTTATGGTTTAATTGGTATGTGAAATTAAATGAATTTTAGTTCTTTGCAATATATTATCAGGTCTCCATGAGACACACACACACATTATTTAAAGGGACATGTGATCAAAAGACACTATTATTTGAATTCTTTGTTATGGCAATATGCAATATCACAGCCAGAACCCTGGTAAGGAGGTGAGTGGGTTTTGTCTGACCGCAAGAGATCACAATCTGTTTAACCCACACCAGAAGGCCCATAAGGCCCAATTTACATTTATGGCATTTGGCAGACACTCTTATCCAGAGTTACGTACAACAATGCTTTGTTTTCATGAAGAAAATAATCTCAGCTAGTACAGACAGGTTAGAGTCCAAACTACTCTTCAGTTCAGACACTGTTAGAACTAAACCATCACTAATACCTAGAAAGAAGGAAAGATTATGCCTATTACTTCCCATTCATGTAAATCACATCCCATTCCACAAAAGAAATCTTTTTTTGTTTAAACCTTTATACAAGAGAAGTGAACATTTTGCATTGATTATGCTATGTAATACAAAAATTAATCTACTTTGTTGCAATCATTGCTGGCACAACTGTATTTGTCAGTAGAGTGCTTTTCAGCGAAGAAGTAACTGTAAGAGTCAGTTCTGTCACACTGCTGATGTGCTTTCACTGCTTACAACTAAGGATCACTCGTATACCTTTCAGAGTAATATACACATTGATAAGATCAGAAGTTTGTTGTTTATGGCTCACTATTCATTTGCCTCATTACATATTCATTGTAACCTTGCTCCACACATTATTTTGCCCTTATTTTTTTCCTCCTCAGTCTCATGTATCATTCCATTCTGGCCCCACAGCCTCAGTCCTGTAGGAGTCGGCTTACACTGCAAAGTCAACTAGTCAGAAGACAGGAGAGGGAGCATTACAGAGAAGTGCTGTGGTATTTTTAGTTTTTAAGGCCCTGTTTGATAAACAGCTCTGAAATTGTATCACAGCATTTGTAAGAGCTACTATAATCAATTACATCACTAACAGTTACCTACAGGGGTCTCTTTTTAGGGGCCAGATGTTAAAATGGAAACAACCATACATAAATCATGTGTATCTTTTACCTTACAAGGTATGCAGTATTTACAGTGGCAAAAAGTTCAAAAGTTTGGGCACCCCTGTTAAAGTTTTTGTGTTTTAAAAAAGCAGATCAAGTTGAATCATTTTAGAACAGTTTCCATCTTTAATGTGACATAGAATCAGTACAAAAACAGACTGAAGTTGCATAGAGTGGGGAAAAAAAAAAAATGTGGTTGCATAAATTTGGTCACCCTCTTGTAATTGGAGGTGTGGCTGCGTTCACATTCAAACTCATGTTAAACAGTTAATACACAGCTGTCATCATTTAAAGGGATTCTGATTAACCCCAAATGAAATTCAGCTGTTTTAGTAGGATTTTCCAAATATTTAATCATAATTTAGACAAAAGTCACGGTCCACAAGGCATCAAAGGGATCTCATTGTTGAAAGGCATCAGTCAGGATTAGTGAACAAAACATTCCCAAGACATTAGATATGTTATGGAACACAGTGAAGTCAAAGAAGTGGATAAAAGTTGGCACAACAGTGACATTACCAAGACCTGGACTTACCTTCAGAACTGATGAAAAGACAAAAAGCAAACGGGTTCAGGAGGTTGCCGAAAGGCTTATAACAACATTATAGGAGTTGCAGGAATTTCTCCAGAATCTACTAGAAAACCTTCCCTGAACAGTAGAGACAGTTATTCCAACAAGCAGCATAAACTCTTTAATACTCCTGATGGTGGGGAAAAATAATGAATAAGCTGGTGTCCCAATGCTTTTGTCCAAATTGCATATATAGCCTTAATGTTTCTCAACTTGCTAAACTAATAAGCTAAATTTGGACTCCAGACATGTCTTGGCTCATTAACTATACTGTATCTGGTCATCTGTGTCATTTTCATCATTGTGCAAATTGCCAATGTGTCTCATTGAGACATTCTTACAGTTCTTATTAATTTTTGTAATTGAATAAGGGACTTTTCTTAGATAATTATGACCTTCTTGATTTTCCATAATAAAATGATTATGTAAAGTACTGTGATCATGTAAGCCTTCAACTACCCAGTGAACCAAGTTATTTGCCGCTACGCTGTTTTTAGGAAGGATTGCATTGGATTTAACATCAGTTTGTTTCATGTTTGGTGGGTTTACATCACTAACCCTTTATTTTCAGTCACACTGTTTGTTGTCTGGTGAAACTGGGTCCACTTATCTCAATGTGACTTGTGTTGTAGGACTGTATAGAGTGATCTCACACCACAATCCCAGCTCCTCCATTGATAAAAAAGCATCACTGTCAATAAATAGTGGCTTTTCTTCCGCTATCAGATTCCAACAATGAGTTCCTTCATACCCAGCGTTTACTGTAACCTTTCTCACAGGCCGCTGTAGAAAAGGGTTCGTTGGTCAGGCCACTAAATGTGTGCCAAATTCAAATAAGACTGAATAGTAAAGCACATTCTCTTTGCCTCTGTCTTTCTCTCTGTTTGCGGGACATGATTTACAGTCTGCTTTATCCTCCCTTTCTTTAAGCCCTCGGGAAGATCTTCTGCATGCTCCAGAGTTGTTTTTTCTGTGTCTTTTGAGCTTTACTATAGTGCTTGAAAAGCACTGTATTGTTTTTCCTTATCTTCTTTTTTTTTTGTTATTGTTCTTCTTTAGTTGTCTGTAATTAATACAGCCCAAAACCGCTGAATTTACAGACTTTGTTCCAATCAGATTTGTAGATTTTAAAAAATGTACAATTATATATCATTAATTTCTGGGTGCTGACATTATGGTCAGAGGATTGCGAGTTAGACTTCCAGGTCATGCTGCATCAGCATCAGCAGCCAGAGCCCTGAGAGAGCAAAATTGGTGCTTTCTCCCCATCATTCTTCACTGTGCATTTGGCTATCTAGTGATTATGTATTAGAGGTGGTTTGACTTCAAATGCATCAGAGGAGGCAAGTTCTAGTCTTCACCCTCCTAGAGTTGGGGGCATTGCAAGTGAGTCCTAGTGAAGGGATGTGTTGATTAGCCATCGAACCATTGCAGGAAAAATAAAATACAAATACAATTTTAATATTTCCCATAGAAATAAATTGTGTTATATTCAGAAATGTAAGCTCTTACATTAAAGTCAACATTCGGTCACACAGACACACACTCTTCCTTCTCTCCTTCTCTTCATCTCCAAAGCTATGAAAAACTTTATTGCTGAATGAGGACCATTGATGATGATATGTCCAGAAATTTAACTTAAATCTGACTTTTTGATTTTTGCTGTTCAGACTGAAGGAAAGCTGTGCTGCTTAGATCAGATATTGTGAAAAAGAAGAAAAAAATAATTTGAACTTGCTTGTCTGAATAAAACCTTGGATTATTTTAAGATCTTTTTCTCTTATTTAATCAAATTATATTTTCTTCAGTTTTGTTCTGTTGCACAACAATTTCTAAATATTTGATGCTAAAAAAAAGATTTCACTTTTATTTGTCTTCTTTGACAAATTTGAGGCTTTTGGCTTTTCCGCTCTAGCTTGTGTTTTTCCACTGCATGAACTAATATCTTGATACAGTGAGGAAAATAAGTATTTGAACTTATTTCGAATTTGCAAGTTCTCCCACTTAGTAATCATGCAGAGTTCTGAAATTTACATCTTAGGTGCATGTCCACTGTGAGAGACGTAATCTAAAAAAAAATCCGGAAATCACAATGTATGATTTTTTTATTATTTATTTTTGTGTTACTGCTGCAAATAAGTATTTGAACACCTGCCAATCAGCAAACATTCTGGCCCTCAAAGACCTGTGGGTCCACCTCTAAAAAGTCCACCTCCACTCCACTTAGGTGCTTCTAATTTAGAATAAGATTTGAGGTTGATAGCTGCATAAAGACACCTGCGCACCCCACACAATCAGTAAGACTCCAACTACTAACATGGCTAAGACCAAAGAGCTGTCCAAAAACACCAGAGACAATATTGTAAACCTTCTCAAGGCTGAAAAGGGCTACAGGGCAATTGCCAAGCAGCTTGGTGAAAAATGACTGTCAATTTCCATCTGACTGGGGCTATATGCAAGATCTCACCTTGTGGTGTATCAATGATCCTAAGAAAGGTGAGGAATCTGCCCAGAACTACACAGGAGGAGCTGGTCAATGACCTGAAGAGAGCTGGCACCACGGTTTCCAAGTTTACTGTGGCTAATACACTAAGACGTCATGGTTTAAAGTCATGCATGGCAAGGAAGGTTCCCCTGCTTAAATCAGCACACGTCCAGGCCCATCTTAAGTTTGCCCATGACCATTTGGATGATCCTGAGGTGTCATGGGAGAAAGTGCTGTGGTCAGATGAGACCAAAATAGAACTTTTTGGTCTTAATTCCACTCGCCGTGTTTGGAGGACGAAGAATGATGTTTCCCAAAAACACCATCCCTACTGTGAAACATGGGGGTGGAAGCATCATGTTTTGGGGGTGTTTTTCTGCACATGGGACAGGACGACTGCACTGTATTAAGGAGAGGATGAGAAGGAGAGGAGGGCCATGTATTGCAAGATTTTCGAGAACAAGCTCCTTCCCTCAGTTAGAGCATTGAAGATGTGTCGTGGCTGGGTTTTCCAACATGACAATGACCCAAAGCACACAGCCAGGATAACCAAGGAGTTGCTCCGTAAGAAGCATATCAAGGAAACCTGGCTGATCTGGAGAAGATCTGTGTGGAGAAATGGGCCACAATCCCTGCTGCAGTGTGTGCAAACCTGGTGAGAAACTACAGGAAACGTTTGACCTCTGTAATTGCAAACAAAGGCTAATATTAACATTGATTTTCACAGGTGCTCAAATACTTATTTGCAGCAGTAACACACAAATAAATTATTAAAAAAATCATACATTGTGATTTTCGAATTTTTTTCTTTTACATTATGTCTCTCACAGTGGACATTCACCTAAGATGAACATTTCAGACCCCTCCATGATTTCTGAGTGGGAGAACTTGCAAATTCGCTGGGCGTTAAAATACTTATTTTCCTCACTGTATCAAGTGAAATCTCAATCTAAATAAATCTAGTCTAAATAAATATTTCCCATCCCATTCTAGACATATACTTAAATTTAAGTAACCTTATTATGTAAAATTCTCACTACATTGGTGAATAATTTTGAAAAGTTAACTTAATTTTCCTTGTTAATTGAAAGTTATTTTAAGTTATTTTAAGTTAGTCTTCTGTTTCTCATTTTTGAGAATGTTGCATGTTTATTAGAAATGTACTAGTGCATCTCCAAAAATTATATCATTATAAATATCTTAAAATATAAATATTTTTAAATTCTGCATTTCTAATGTTCTTGAACTAAAAGCCATACTCATAAACATTTAAAATAAAAAGTCACTTAATGTGTAATACAAATAACTTAAATAATTTAAATTTTAATTTAAATAATAATAACTTAATTAAATAATGAACATGAATTGACTGTGTGGCACTGTAGACTAGATTTAAGATTATTTATTCTTGTTAATATATTGTTTTGTAGTTTATCTGAGCTTTTTAAGATGGTTCCAGTTTGCAGTGTTTTCAAGATGCTGCTCGACTGGATTGTTGCATGGCAGGCTGATGCATTGCTGTGCTATTGACCTGTCTCTGAAGGCTGATATAGGGATTTGGCTGACCACTGAAACACTGCTTTCACTGTGAAGGGATTCACTGAGATGTCTGTAATTTCAGTGATATATGCAGTGCCTTCTGTGTTTGGCTATCGGTGGAGTGAAGAACTGCACATTTAGTAGCCAGTTCCTACGTTGTGGCTGATGGAACATGTG
The DNA here is from genome assembly GCA_036984385.1 of Crenuchus spilurus. Classification (NCBI taxonomy): domain Eukaryota; kingdom Metazoa; phylum Chordata; class Actinopteri; order Characiformes; family Crenuchidae; genus Crenuchus; species Crenuchus spilurus. The sequence goes on from BRDA01007138.1 coordinate 57,454, forward strand.
CTGTAACTTCTGGGTCTGTAGAACTAATAAGACTGAGTTTGGCTTGCAGTGGACTGGAACAGTGAACCTGTTTTGCACCAGTGACTGAAACATGTTTCAAATGCCCATTTGTCCCACTGGCATTGTTTCTTTTCTGAGCTAAGAAGCTTAACGTGTGGATTAGTGTGAAGGCTGTAGTGTTGGGTTGACTTGAAATGGGAAGTTGACAGAATTAACTGGGGTTAAAGAAGGGAGGCAATAAAAATATGCTAATTGTATTTTAGTATAATTAGCATATTATTATTTTTTAATATGCTATTTATTGGCTCACAGGCTCCTGACTTTTGAGTCAGTATCTAGAGCTTATTAACAGGTCCATACTAGTGTATATATACGAAAAAAAAAAAAAAAAACTTTTAATATAAAATTTGACAGCCTGTCTGATTTATGAACTTTTTCATATTTTTTAAAGAAGTACTGTACATTTGAGAATATTATAGTATACCAAGTGTGTGCCAAAGTTTTGACTGATGTGTTGCATTTTTGGTGTAAAAGATCAATTTAATGATGTAGTGCAATTAGGCCTGACTCATTGTACTAATTTCCCATTTACTTTCAATCTAACACTTTTGTTACATGAACTTAAAGAAGTAATTAACTGGTTTTTTATTTAGTTAAATTCACCAGAAAATAGTTGTTGGCCAATTTAACTATAAAAACTCAATTTTTGTATTCCCAAAGTTTTAAAATGATCACATTTCACCCCATAGTCAGTACACTATGTAAATGGGAACTAAGGAAAAACTTTATATGATGGCCATTTAACTTGGTCATTAAGCAGTTATGCATTTTTTTTCTCCTAAAAATGATTAAAACTTGCTAAAATCTTTGAACTTTTAAGTGTTGAAAATAAGGCCTTCAGTTCAAGTTTTTTCAATTGAAGGTAATCCTTAAAGTAAGATTTTTTCTTAAGGAAGCTTTTGTGAGTACGGGTCTCTCTTTAATTTTATTTTTGTAGTTTGAGGGAAGTTGATTGTTGTGCAGGAAGTCATAGAGTCTTTCAGGTCTTCTTGAAATGCGCCATCTGAACAGCATAATTCAGTGTTCTCACCCCTTCCATGTGTTTTTTTGGTATTACAGACATGACTAACCAGTACTGACGTGAGTTTGTTTTTGTATTTTGGTCCTTTGCCACAAGTCTGAGTGGCGTGTCGCTTGGAGAGGGCTCTGTGCAGACAGATAGATGAGGTAATGCAGAAATGGCACACTTGCTGAGGGCCACTTGCTCTGACCTACTTGCGCTCATGAGTTCTAACTACAATCTAATCCCAACAGGTGCACTATGGGATAGAAAGACGAAAGAAAGCGTCTCTGACTAGCAGTGTCAGTTATTCCTTTAATTATTTTCATACAGTCACATAACTTTTCATAATCAGTTATGATTACACAAAAGAAAGCAGAATTAAATGAAAGTCAAGTAAAAGACAATTTTAGTTTTTTATAATAGTTTTTAGGGGTCAGCGTTGAGTAATATTGCCCCTGTGGTCAGTTTGGAGCTGCTGAGTATTGACACACAGGAAGCAGGATGGCTGTTTATTTAACTACTTTAGGTTTGTACTTTTAATGCTTCATGCTGTTACCAGAATAAGACCTTTCAATTGTTAATCATAATATTTTATATTCAGGATGTAGGTACTGTTTGAGGTGTCAGTATTCAAATACTGGAGAAATTGGCCATGCTGTCTCTGGCTGGGTAGATGGTGCTCTATTTCCATCACTACTAAGTAGGGTTGCAATGGTATTAGATTTTCAGGGCATGATAACCGTTTCAGAAAACATTACAGCATCACAGTTATCGTGGTATTTCACAAAAAAATCACAAAAAAGTTACACTGACTCTTAAAGAAATAACAACAAAAGTTTTTATGTTTAACAAAGTATTAATTTTAGCTGAAACTTGGAACTATCTTTAATGACAGTTATGTATAAAGTATCTCCTTTAAAAAAGGAGCCAAATCATAAAGACCATCTTTCACACTGTAAATATAAATAGTTCATAAATTTTTCATAAGGAATGTACATATGTACCCACCTCTGCTTAACATAGTATTAAGATGCTAGAAGTGATACTTGTACTGTTTATGTAGATACAGACAACTTCAAGAACCATTTGTTTATGTTAAAATAAAAGGTGTACTATCATTTCAAGAGCTAAGCGGTTCTGGTGCAGGGCCTGAACTGGTTTTAAGCGGTTTATAGTGAAGGGCTGTAAGATTCTGATAGTAAACGTTTTCTTACTGTGTGTAGCATTACGGTTTCTGTTGCATCGTATATTTGGAACAACCTAACCATGGTTTTAAAAGTTTAATTTTTTTTTTTTTTAATTTGTGTTTGTTCATTTTTACACAGTGTCCTTTGGAGTTTTTCTTGGAATAACGCAGACACGAGTAAAGTTGCTTCAGTCACCAGAACCTTGTTCAGCTCACACCTCCTTTAGCTGTCACTTTACGTCCACAAACTTTGTAAATAGGATACCCATCCTTACGTCCATTTTGCCTGTACTTTGGCTTAGAAATGCAGCACATTTATGCCGTATTTTGCCTGAGCACTAGTCTGTAAACAGAAGATGCACTGCGTGGTAGGTGTTATTGTTTTTTTAAATGTAATATCCATGTGTAAGCCCTGCAGATTGCTGTCATTGATTCACTTTCCAGTGAGTGATATCTGAATGCTTCTGTATGGGGAGTTATTTGTGTGTTTTTGTCTAAACATGCTTGTAAAGTCTCAGGGCCTCATTTCTGAAGGCACGTGAAGAAGTGATGTGTTGTAGTAGAGCAGGATACACTGAAATCTGTACTTCAGGCAGTGCCTTTATAAATGATGCATCTCTTAATGGTGCAGCTCTTCCAGCCTGTTCCTACAGAGATTACTCCACAGTTTCATACCATGAAGACTCCACACACTACTTATAGTACAGTCACTGTAGTGGTGGGGTGTAAAGATATTGGTTCATCAATCTGAAGGTGATTCACATTAATTAATTTTGGAATGTTGCAGTTTGTGTAATAACATACAATTTCAAATATGAGGACAAGTTCAAGTTAATTAGATTACTTTCATTTAAGATGTTTAAGAAAGTATTTTTTTCTCAAAAAGTAGAATCAGCCATTTAAGGCTTTTTAATTAGTTTTACTCTGGCATTCTGTGTGTTTGTGTGTGTGTGTGTGTGTGTTTGTGTGTGTGTTTGTGTTTGTGTGTGTGTGTGTGTGTGTGTGTGTGTGTCCTTCCTTGTATTTCTCCCTGGTGGATAAAAAAAGTTCTCTTAATGATAGGAATGCTTGTCATATCTGTAAAAGTGGGGACATTTTGCTGGTCCTCACAACAAATGTGACATTTTCATTACAAAGCAGGAGCATTGACCTTTTGTTTGCTCAGGTTAAGTTTAGTTTTAAGTTTATGTTTATTTTTTACTCAGTATTACACAGATAAATGGAATGTCCTCACTAGTATAGTACTACCAAAGTGTGTTTGTGTGTATGCACCAGGTTTATGCCATGTTGTGGGGACCAAAACCTGTTTAAACATTCAGGTTGTGGGGACCTTTCTTCCTTACAGGGACTACATAGCTGGTTTGTGCAAAGTAAATGATGAAACTTTTAGGATCAAGACCTGTTTTGTCTTTGTAAGGTTAGGGGTTTAAGGTCTAAAGTATGTGTAATGTACCCACAATTCACAGAGGTGTGTGTGTGTGTGTGTGTGTGTGTGTGTCACACACACAAGGATGATTGAAATTGTTCAATACACTTTGTCAGTCTATCAACAAGCTTTCATATTCCTTCATTAAAACCTGTTTTTGGCTGAGCTGTGAGCAACTAATGCAGCACTGTCTTCACCTCTTCATCAGTGAATCTCTGTCTTCTTATGGCTTCTTTCAGAAAACTGTCGGCATCAATTTTCCAGCTGATGTTTGAATCACAAGTAATGATTCTTTTTAAGAAACTTTCGCCTTCCTTACTCTATCGCTGCACATTTTGTTTGCAGATGTCTAAACACCCTGTTATGCTGAAGCAGGATGTTTTGCATAGGAGCTGTACACACCTTCCTCCCTGAGATCCTCCTGGCACCAGCATGTGCTGGACATGCCCATGTGGGATGAATTCCAACCCAACCACATTCTGGGTCATTTTCCTGATAGTACTTCATTACCTCAGCGATGTGTAGTAGACTATTATTTATAATGCTGAAAATATTCTTTGCTGAATCACTGACCAAACTGGAGGAAGTCAACACCACATACTTTCCATTTCACTTAAGAAGATGAGAATGGCCTTGAAGCTCAGTACAGCACCGTACTGCCAGCTGGACTGAAGTATTTCAAAATAAAGACTTCTGTCTTGAATTAATAGACTGAGCCTGAGAGGAAGAGACAGAAGAGTGGAAAAAAAGTCTTGAAAGCTAATTAAATGTGAATTTCTTGCTTGATGCTGCTTGGAAAACCCCAGACCATGTACAATGTGTAATGAAGACGTCTCCATCTAGTGGTTAAAGCATGTAAACAAGCTTGACTGTTAGTGTTTATACTAGTGCATCTCAAGTTTGAATATCATGATAAAGTTAATTTGTGTTCGTAATTCTAAAAGGTCGATTGTGTACTGTTTTAAGTAAAATTGTCTAAATATATTGATAATTTTTGTCATTTAAAACGTTTGATAATTTAACTTGAAAATGACTTAAAACTAAAACATTTACTTTAGTAAAATATGTCAGATTAGTCTTCCATTAAGGTTACATCATTCTCAAAATGAGAAACAGATGTTAAGTTAAAAAATATATATGTTCACCAGATTTATTTGTTCTAATTGGTAAACTGTCATAATTGTATTAAGTAAACTTAAATCAATATATTGATAATTTTGCTTGTTTAAAACATTTTATGAAGTTAAATGATCAAATTACTTAAAACAAGTAAAATATGTCAGATTATTAATCTTCTAATAAGTATAATTGTCAAAATGAGAAACAGGTGTTTAGTGCATCTCCAAAAATTAGAATATTGTAAAAAAGTTCATTTGTGTTGATAATTCAATTCAAAAAGGTACACGGTCAAACTTTTACGTAATTTTATTAATTAAGTAACTATATTGGTGAATAATGTTGCTTGTTTAAAACTTTTGATCATTTAACTTTTATAAATCATTTTAATTAAATTGCTTTAGATAAATTAATTGAAACAAGTAAAATGTCTTAGAACAAAATCTAATGTCTACAAAATGTCTTAGAGCCTTAGAACAAAATCTAATAAATATATATGTAAAATGTGAAATAGATGTTAACCTAGTGGATTTGTCTTCATAATTTAAATAAAAAACTATATTTTTATATTTATTATATTTTTATATTTATTATATGAAAAGTGACGTATTTCAAGCCTTTTATTTTAATGTTGATACTGTTCTGGTTTTCATGAGCTATATGCCAAACTGATAACAACAGTAAAGAAAAAAGCATGTAATGAATATAAAATATGCTTCATTTGACCTTTTTATTAATTAAATTATGAACTGAAATGAACTTTTTTGCTATATTCTGACACTCATATGTCCCTAGAGGCCCATGAAATGTAGAGAAAATACTACGAGATATAAATATGACTTTAATATAATTTATTATACAGTCATATTTCAAAAATTACAATATTGTGAAAATGTTCATTTTAGTTCAGAATTGAATTGAAAAAGATGAACAGGTTATATTCATTACATGTAAAATGACAAATTTTAAGCCTGTTTTGTGTTAATGTCGCTGAGTTTGGCTTCCAGAATCTCATATTTTTGTTAGATTAATTTTAGTAAATGACTATTCAATCAGTATAGATACTGTGTATCTATCAGAGCTACAAATGCCACATTCCAAATACGTGGGCTTGAAGGTTTTTACTACATTTTAATTTTATGTACAGTGCATAATTGCTGGAGAAGCTGCCACTGGAGCAAATGTGTAAAATGTTATCATATTAAACATCTAGATGTCCTTTTATACAGAAGTTTATTTTCTATTATTCTTTCTGTCACATTGATTTGTTTCCATCGTTCTGAACAAAATCAACAGCAAGAAACTGTATCAGAGCTGAAATATTTGGCGGGCTGTTTTATTAACTGGACGACTTTGCATTTCTGTCACCATGTGAGGTTTACACACACTCAAGTGTGTATGAAAGCAGTGGCCGGTGTGCTCCTAAAACAGCATGTGTGCACCAATGACACGCCATGCTTTTAATAACAGAGCACAACTGAGGCGCGAGTTACTGTGCACAAGTTACAAGACCACAGAGGGACAGAAGATGGAGACAGAGGAGGAAAAAAAATGAGTGTGAAAGGCCAGTGGTCCGAAATTGACCTCCTATAAGACGTGTGCTTAGGTCTGTAAAGCTATAAACGTGAGCCCTACAGTAATTGAACAAACTGTAAGGTAACACTCCACTTGACCATAAAACCAATGAAAGCTTGAGCACTGCAGGTCCACCACCAGGTGGCAGCAGTATGCTTTTATTGTGATGTTTCTTAATTGAAACTCCAGCATATCATTTCATTGCAGTCAGGTGTTTGTATTTTCCCTTCTTCTTCACATGGTCTTCCACTAACCTGATACTGCCTTATATAGAGAGGTTGAGCACAGAGGCCCAGCGACCCCCTCCAACTCCCCTGTCTCTTTCATCCCTCCTCCTCTTCATCCCTCTATTTTTCATTTGTTCTTTCAGGCTGCTGGTTACAGGTCTTTGGGGTGATATAAAGGTTTCAGGTGCTTTCGATGCCGCGGCACGGATCCTGGCGCGCCCAGGGCCCTGGACGGAAAAATAGGAATTTGATTTGGGAACATTTTGGGCTAATGGGTCACTGTCTTTGTCTCTCTCCCTCTATCTCTGTGTGTGTGTGTGTGTGTGTGTGTGTGTGTGTGTGTATCCTCATGAGCCTGAGAGTATGTGTGTAGGAGGATCTGTTATGTACACTGTGTCTGTACAGGTCATTAATAGGTGTGTGTTTTCTCTCTCAGGTGTGTCCATGGCATAAACCCAGATAACCCCAACACTTCCTGCTGGGGCCGTGGCCCTCCAACCCCACCCCACCCCCACATCTCTGGAGTGCCATAGAATCATCGTGGCTGCTGTGTAATATTCACAAGAAGCACCACTGTTACTGTAAACATGCCGGCTCTGTCGACTGGAACAGGCCCTGAGACAGGTAACCTCACAAGACACAGTTGTCCTTTATTGGTACTGATTGGTTTGATGTAGAAGGTAACACGGAGATGGCACAGAAACCAATGTATTTATTTATTCATTCAACTTCAGTTGACCTCTTTCGCCCTGAGTTTCAGCCTGATCTCCTTTCTCATTAGTTCAGGGCAGACTTCATTTAAATCAGACTTGCAGAAAGGATTCTCTGAACACATTTCTTCAATTGGATACGACCTATATTTATCATCACCTGAGCTTTTTTGACCACTGGCCCCATCGGATTCACTGCCAAATCTGTCATTTTACCAAATCTGTCCGAAGCATACAAATACTTTACTTAAGGCTGGTTAACAGAGCCTAAAATATGGCATCTGAAACCAAAGAAAATATTCCTTGTCAAAAGAAAAAAGTTACCCTAAAAGAGATTTAACACAAATCTAATAATACCAGTCTGCTGAAACATCTTATTAAACAGTTTGATTAGCAAAAGCAATAAATTCACACAGAAAACAAGCTAGCTACCCAAAATAGCTTAGTTAATGCTAACTTAGTTGTTAATCAAGAGTTACTCACAGGAGATAAATGTGCACTGGAAAATTGACCAAATTTTGGTTGGTGTCCAGTTTGCCTGTTTGATCTTGGCAGTCATTTTTCCTTCTGGTCTGTGTCTTTGGGAAGTCTATAAAATCATAATTCTTTATTCTTTTCTACTGGCTTTAGCATCTGAGGGGGCAGCCAAGGCCTAGTGGTAAGGATCTGGTCTTCTGATCAGAAGGTCGCTGGTTCGATCCCCAGACAGGACATGACTGAAGTGCCCTTGAGCAAGGCACCTAACCCCCTAACTGCTCCCTGGGTGCTGGTGGATAAGAGCTGCCCACCACTTCAGGCACAAATTCTCACAGCCTAGTGTGTTCACTAGTGTGTGTGTGTGTTTCACTGCACGAATAATCGCTAAATTGGCAAGAGTGGAATCGGACAGTAGGTACCCACTATGGCGGCAGCTTCATTTGTGACATCAGCTGCAACCCATGAATTCACACTCCTTCTCCATTCACACTGTTGTAGAATGCCCCACCCCAGGCTTTTCTAGAATTTCCTCCTCCATTCACACTCTTAGAATGCCTCACCCCTGGCTTTTCTAGAATTTTCTCCCAATTCACACTGTTCTAGAATGCACCCACCCGCATTTTTTTCTAGATTGTTTTTCCTCATTCACGCTATTCTAGAATGCTGTTCTTCAGGGTGTCCACGCATCCTTAAAAAGTCTTAAATTCAAATATCTAAAATTAAGGCCTTAAAATGTCTTAAATTGGTTTGAAAATGTAAGTTGGCCTTAAATGCAAATCAAAGGTCTTAAAATTTGTTACAGGACAACCATTTCACCTCGTATATTCCTGTGTAATGTTTTATTTATTGATTTATTTTTATCTCCCTTGTGGGACTTTTCAGTCAGGCAAAAGTTTGAGCTGGCTGGGGCCTGTAGAGTCGTGCTCTGTGTTCACTCGAGGAGCTTGACAGTACCGCTAACAACTAGCTGCTAATTGGACTAACTAGCATTTTGCATTTATGGGTAAGTGCATTGCGAGTTGGCTGGATGATGTTCGTTTTCGCCACTGGCTTTCTTCTGTTGTCAACCCGTACAAAGTTAGTTGCATTCTATGCAAGAAAACATTTAAGCTTGGCATTACGGGGGTTAAGGTTGTAGAGAGCAACATGCAGTACGACAAACAAAGTCGCTGCTAAGAGTCACAAACGGACTCCAGATATTTCAGGTTTGCTCTCCTGGTGTGGCTAAAGCGCCACAGAAAACAGGTGCCTCTGCTACTGCTAGCACTGATCTAAGGGCAGTGTTTGGGGCAACAGAAACTTTGGTTTGGTCAGAGGTTTTGTGGATTTTAAACAAATAGACTCACAAATCGCTAGCACATTTTCCATGGGAAAGGACAGGACGGCTTATATAACTCGTTTTGGACTAGCACCTTTTATCCGAAGCGAGCTGATCTCCAATGTCAACAAGTCCTATTTTGTTCTGATGTTCGACGAATCTTTCTATCACACCACTAAAAAGAAGCAACTGGACGTGCACATACGATATTGGGTTGGAGATCATGTGCATTCACGTTATTTGGGCTCGTTATGTTTGCCAAACAAGCTGAGGGTAAGTCTGGCACCTTGATGGCTCAGCTCATCACAAAACAAAGGAAGAGATATAGAGAAAAAATGAATGAGCTGAAACAAACTGAAGCAGAACTGGAAATTAAGGCCACAGAACTGAGGCACATCTGAGGCTCATCGTGACATTCTGTGTGGATTCACTTGAAGTTCCAAGTAGTTTTTGAGTTTTAAATATTTTCCATGTATTCATCAGACATGTTCAAGTACCTATTGAAAAATGTAAAAAAATATGAGGGTCACATTGTATTTGTTAATTTGTGATTCAGAGTGCACACTACTGAATTGTTGTTTTGAGTTAGTTCAATGTATTCATTAGATGTCTTTTTTGCACTTGTTCATATAAAACGCCCAGCTTTCCTTTATATTTACAGTTTTTTGGGGGCCTTAAATTTTATTCAAGGTGGCATTAAAAAGTCTTAAAAAGTCTTACATTTACCTTGCTGAAACCTGCAGATACCCTGTTCTTATACGTACTATACTAGAATGTCCACCTTATTTATGCAATTTTAGAATTGCCTCTTCATACGTGCTCTTCTAGAATGTCCTCCCAATTCAATGTTTTGGAATACCTTCCTCCCTTTCACTCTATTCTAGAATGCCCCATTCCTGTTCCCCTAAAGTTTTTTAATTTTAAGAATTTCCTCCCCATTCACTCTGTTCTAGGATTCACCCTTCCACGTTCTGTTCTAAAATGTTCTTCTTCAATTCATGTTATTCTAGAATGCTGATCTTCTACGTACTATACTAGAATGTCTTGCTCATACACAAGAATCTCCTTTTTCTGTATGCTATCCTAGAACGTCCTTACTATTCATGCATTTCTAGAATTTTCTCTTCATTCTAAAATCTCCACTTCAGTGTTTTATGATGACCCTTCCCCAATTTCTCATTCATGCTACTCTAGAATGTTCTCATATGTAAGGTACTAGAATGTTCTACACATTTGTGATGTCTGAGAATGTCCTGCTCATGCACAAGAATGTCCTCCTCCTACACACTGTTCTAGAACATCCTCCCCATTCATGCAATTTTATAATTCTCTTCATATGTGCTTTCCTTGAATGCCCTCCCAATTCAACCTGTGTTCTAGAATGTTTTAATTTCATTCAATTTAATTTATGCTGTAATCAAATATTTTCAATTCACAAAGTTTCCTTTCATGCTCTTCTAGAACATTATTCATAATCCCCAGTGGTTCAATTGGTTTATCCATGTTTATTTCTAAATATTCTAACGTAATTACCAACTTTGCATCTTGATTTACCTACTAATGACCTTTAGTTTAAGAATTAAAGCTGCACTTCTGTAATGTTCAATGCAAATCGCATATTTAACAAGTTCTCTGTTAATAAACCCAGAATAACATCTGTGGCCTGATGGAATTTTAATCTATTGGGTCTAAACGATAAATTAGTTTGCTCAGTCATTTTAAAGCAGTAATTCCACTAGAACCTCAGTAACTGTATATGTGTTTAGTTATGATTTAAAGGCAAATGCACATGATGTAGATGAAGGTGAAGACACATATAGTGTGCATGCTCACATTTGCATTTTAATGTTTAAAGGAAGAGTGTGTGTGTGTGTGTGTGTGTGTGTGTGTGCGTGTGCGTGCGTGCGTGCGTGTGTGTGTGTTTTTGAGATCAGACTTCATAGCCGGTTGTGGGAAATCCATATAGACAAAGTGAAAAAACAGACCATCAATTACTATTATGGTCATTTCAGCCAATTATTAGGCTGCTTCTCTTGTCCAAATAAAACATGTACAAGCTGTATGTCTGTCTGTCTCTGTGTGCTGTACTGCTTTGAAGACTCATCTTTCAAACCCCAGCCCTGAAAATATACCTGTAAATTCCTGTAATGAATGTCATCTCTCCTTGACCTGAACATTAACGTTCAGACTTTTCTTCAACATCTTGATCAATACAGCTTTAAATGGCCAGTTGCTCAAAGTAAAACCAAAGTTATTTTCAGGTACTTAGTGCATGACGTCAGAATTTATTTATATATGTATAATATATATTTATTTATATATGTATATATAATACAGTGAGGAAAATAAGTATTTGAACACTGCGAATTTGCAAGTTCTCCCACTTAGAAATCATGGAGGTGTCTGAAATTTTCACCTTAGGTGCATGTCCACTGTGAGAGACATAATCTAAAAGAAAAAATCCAAAAAATCACAATGTATGATTTTTTAAATAATTTATTTGTGTGTTACTGCTGCAAATAAGTATTTGAACACCTGCCAATCAGCAAACATTCTGGCCCTCAAAAACCTGTTAGTCCGCCTCTAAAAAGTCCACCTCCACTCCACTTATTATTCTAAATTAGAAGCACCTATTTGAGGTCGATAGCTGCATAAAGACACCTGCCCACCCCACACAATCAGTAATCAGTGCTAGGTTACTAAGACCAAATAGCTGTCCAAAGACACCAGAGACAAGATTGTAAACCTTCTTAAGGCTGAAAAGGGTTATGGGGCAATTGCCAAGCAGCTTGGTGAAGATCAACTTTTGGAGCAATTATTAGAAAATGGAAGAAGCTAAACATGACTGTCAATCTCCCTCTGACTGGGGCTCCATGCAAGATCTCACCTCGTGGTGTATCAATGATCCTAAGAAAGGTGAGGAATCCGCCCAGAACTACACGGGCGGAGCTGGTCCATGACCTGAAGAGAGCTGGCACCACTGTTTTCAAGGTTACTGTGGCTAATATACTAAGACATCATGGTTTAAAGTCATGCATGCCAAGGAAGGTTCCCCTGCTTAAATCAGCACACGTCCAGGCCCATCTTAAGTTTGCCCATGACCATTTGGATGATCTGGAGGAGTCATGGGAGAAAGTGCTGTGGTCAGATGAGACCAAAATAGAACTTTTTGGTCTTAATTCCACTCACTGTGTTTGGAGGACGAAGAATGATGAATACCATCCCAAAAACACCATCCCTACTGTGAAGCATGGGGGTGGAAGCATCATGTTTTGGGGTGTTTTTCTGCACATGGGACAGGACGACTGCACTGTATTAAGGAGAGGATGACCAGGACCTTGTATTGCGAGATTTTGGGGAACAACCTCCTTCCCTCAGTTAGAGCATTGAAGATGGGTCATGGCTGGGTCTTCCAACATGACAATGACCCAAAGCACACAGCCAGGATTACCAAGGAGTGGCTCCGTAAGAAGCATATCAAGGTTCTGGAGTGGCCTAGCCAGTCTCCAGACCTAAACCCTGTAGAAAATCTTTGGAGGGAGCTCAAACTCTGTGTTTCTCAGTGACAGCCCAGAAACCTGGCTGGTCTGGAGAAGATCTGTGTGAAGGAATGGGCCACAATCCCTGCTGCAGTGTGTGCAAACCTGGTGAAAAACTACAGGAAACGTTTGACCTCTGTAAAGGCTACTGTACCAAATATTAACATTGATTTTTACATGTGTTCAAATACTTATTTGCAGCAGTAACACACAAATAAATTATTAAAAAATCATACATTGTGATTTACGGATTTTGTCTTTTAGATTATGTCTCTCACAGTGGACATGCACCTAAGATGAACATTTCAGACCCCTCCATGATTTCTAAGTGGGAGAACTTGCAAATTTGCAGTGTGTTCAAATACTTATTTTCTTTACTGTGTATATATATATATATATATTAGTTTGTGCTCTGTACACTTTTATTAATTTAAACATACTGTGAGCCATAAATTCTGGATGAATCAAATATGACGAATCTTTGTGTGTTGTGTTGTTTCTTTTTTTTTTTTGTAATTGGTCAGAAGGTTAAATTAAACATGTCCATTTGAAATAATCTGAGATTTCTGGCAGCCATTTGATAGTTCGGTTAAATTGACTATTTTATTTATTTATCAATGTTTTTTCATTTTTATAAATACCACAAATTGATGATAAGCTTATTTGAGTCTGTGCATTCTAGACAGTGCAGTATGTTTCAAAATGGGGCAAGAGAGTCAAAGGTCAGATCAAAAGTATTGTGACTGTGTTAAAGATTGTGATCTGGTTGTTAATTTATTTACCTACAGCAGTGTCCCCCATCACTGCATATTCTTAAAAAAAATTGTGCTAAAAATTAAGTTTGTATTACTTACTTCACCGAAACAATCAACAAAATACATTTGACCAGGGTGTCCAAACTTTTGCATGAGTGTGTAGCCATATGTTTGAAGACTAAAAACTCTGCTGGATGTTTGCTGTATTGTATGTCTCCTGGTTCCACACTGTGCTCCCTCGTTCTTTTTTTCTTGCTTACCCGCTCTTCCACCCATCCTTTGGAAAGTAGAATTGAATAAGTGAAGGTGATCTATTAGAAAATAATATCTAGCAGAGCAATAAAAGACTGATGGATGAGTGCTAGGTTACTGGGAGACATGTGGTGTGGTTGGGTTACATTATCCACGCTTCTTCCTCTGTGCTGCACTCTCTTAATGAACAGTTTGGAAACCCAGTAAACCACCATCCGCCTGATAAATGAAACCTATTGCATACCAGGCGTATAGATGCGTGTCTGTGCTTTTTCCCTTCTTTACTTGCTGTTTGGCTCCTGATCTTCTGTTAAATTGTAACTCATTTAAGTATTTATGTATAGTTTTTACATCTGTCAAATGAGCCTATTGCCCTTTACATTGTGTGAATACTTTATGACTCACATTTCTAATCAGATCTTGTATTATCTAACATTGAAACTAAAGAATACAAAGAAATTGCAAAATTGATTGGAACTAGACATCCAAAGTGTTTTTGTGCCTGTAAATCATCGGTAGCTATTCTGCATGAACAAAAGTAATGGGACACCTACTCATTCATTGTTCCTTCCAAAATCATGAGTTTTTGAGTTTATCTTGTTTTTGTTGGAGTAACTTGCTGTGAGGATCTGATTGCATTCAGTGATTTAATATTAGTGAGGTCAGGATGTTTGATGATCACCACCACCTCATCCCCAACTCATCCCAAAAGTATTGGATGGAGCAGAGAACATGGCTCCACTTATCCAGAGCTCAATACTGGGGGGGGGGGGGTGCCTTTATACCCCTCTAGCACACCTGGCATTAGACATGGTCCTAATGTTTATGTGCTCCAGAGAGTCCTATTCTATTGGCAGTACTTCTCTACAGGGTCTAGACAAGCTGTGTGTGTGCATTTGTACATTGTGTACAAATGGTGCATTCAGAAGAGGTGTCCACAAATATTTGGACATGTATAATGTATGACTTTATCTTTATTAACATGGTATTTGAAAACCTCATAAGACGCAAAGAAGCTCACTGGTGGTTTTGGAATGTAAAGGCTGGTTATCGTTGGGTTGTAGATGTTGGGACCCCTGGTTCCTATCACCACCACTTTATTCTGTAAAGCTATAAACCATTTACATAAAAATTGTGCTTTTTCCTTTTAATCTCTCAATGTCTAATCTTATGGACATACAAGACTTTATACATATATATACGCATAACAGATCAGAATAGTATGACCACCTTAACCATGTGTCTGCTCTGCAGGCCCAGACATAAGTATTCACTAGCGCTTTTCCACCAACACGGAACCGGCACCGTTCTGGTTCAAGAACCTAATTTTGAACCGTTCGGCGCGTTTCCACCAACAAAAATATCGGCCCGAACCAGGAACGTTCGTTCGAAGCGGGAACCAAAAAATACTTGGTTTTTCAGTGCGAACCAAACGCACCTGCGCACTGAGGCGACTCGTAGCGTACAGTGGTCCACTGAAGAAACTCAGTTTTTGTTATCTATTTGGTGTTCTCCGGAGTTTCAGGAGAAACTTGAGGGGAGTATTAGAAAGGAGAAACTCTACAGCGAGCTGGTGGAGGATTTAGCTCGGGCAGGTTGTGTTCATTCAAGAGAGCAAGTGATAGATAAGCTAAAGAAGCTAAAAAATTAGCTTCTTTTCTAAAATCTTTTAGAATCTTTTAGAGATTCTAAAAAGGAGCTATCACACAGTGGAGCTGGACGAGGGAATGTACTGGCTCTAGATTTGACTTGTGAAGTGAAACAAGCATTTGTACCAAGAGCACAAATGCTCGCAAGTAGTCGATGCGCTCCGCCATCTTTGTTTATAATTTCGCTTTGTTGATGACGTACACCGTGACGTATCCTCGGTTCAACTAGTGGAAACGCGGGCTGGTTCACTAAAAGCACCGAGGTTCTCATAAGCCCGAACGGCACCAGTTCAAGAACCAGAGTTATTTTGGTGGAAAAGCGTGGTGATCCCACAATTTCCTCATTGCTCCTGTGTTCATTATAGAGGTTAACTGGTCTCGGCACATCTTCACTACAGCAGCTGTAGAAGATCCCACAGTGTTATTGGTTTCTGAGATGCTGCGTCCACCATGCTTCACCTGGTACCCTGTTATCATGGTGAAATCACATCCTTTTCTCATGATGGTTTTACACTCTGCTACAACTGACTAGTGTGGTCATTTGTTTATACATACAGCAAGCCCTGTCACGTGGAATCTGATGTCATGGGCTGAGTTTCCAAACCACAGGTGGTCATGATATTCTGATATGACTGTAAACAGGCCACACTGATAAAGGACAGCTGGACTATATATATTTTTAAAAATTCTGATTTAAGCACTTAATCATGGTCTTACGTTCTCAAGTCTCTACAGCAGCTCCTCTCCATCTCTCCAGCGGACAGTGAACACGTTTCCTGTACTTTTGTGATGGGAGTGCACTGCAGACACAATGTTATTCACTGGCTTCTATTGTTTGAGTGGGAGTTTTGCTTCCTGGTGGTGGTTAATTTTACTTCCTCGAGAGCTTTCAGGCTGTTCATCAGATTCACCCACCACCTGTACAGTAAGTGTGTGTGTGTGTGTGTGTGTGTGTGTGTGTGTGTGTGTGTGTGTGTGTGTGTGCTGCTCTGCTGTATGATGGATTACTGTCAACTGTGAAGTCGATGGTGTGTTTCCTGCCTGTGGTTTCATGCTGGTCCAGTTTGGAGCGTTTCTTTGTATGTTTGAGTGCAAATCTGTTCCAAACATATTGTAGTTTGTGGAGAATTTCTAAAACATGGTGCAAAAATAGTCTAGTGATATATTAACAGAAATAGTAAGTTGGATCATCAATTCAATCGTTCTGTATTATGGAGGTTTAAATTGCAAAATTAAAAAAATTGAGTATTATGAAAAAGTTAATTTTTTATCATAATTTAATTCATAAAGATAAGCTGTTAGTTTATATTCATTACACATAAAGTGGCATATTTCAAGTCTTTTTTTTATGTGGACGTTTAGCTTACAGGTCATGAAAATCAGAAATCTAGAATCTCAAATTATTAGAAAATTTCTATTTCAGACAGAATCAACATTAAAACAGAAAAAGCTTGAATTATGTCACTATGTGTAAGGACAATAAAATGAGTTTACCTTATTGAATTAAAGTGTGTGTGTGTGTGTGTGTGTGTGGTTTGTTAGTTTTGATTCCTGGTGGCCACATGGATAGTGCTTCTCCAAAACATCCTCTCTTCTCAAACTTGAAGATGATGATGATGGTGTGTCTCCATCTTCATCTGTTCAGCCTCCTGGCCACCACATGGATGCTGCTTCTCCAGAACATCCTGTCTTCTCTTCTCAAACCTGAAAATGATGAGGAAGATGTCTATGATGATGAAGATGCTGATGATTATGATGGAGTCGCATCTGTTCAGCTTCCTGGCCACCACATGGATGCTGCTTCTCCAGAACATCCTCTCTTCTGTTTTGGGTCTTCGGGTTCTTTAATGTCTCATCTACGATTCCTCTGATTGAATCCATCCATCTTGTTGTTGGTCCTCTTCCTCTTTTACCTTCAACTGTTCCAGCATCACTGTCTTCTCCAGTGATCTGGTTCTTCTCATAATGTGTCTAAAATATGCAGTATGAGTGGTGATCATCGAACATCCTGCCCTGTGGCTGAGTACAATCAAATCATCATAGCTGTCCAGCAGAAAGTCTTCACTGGACAGTAGAGACAGTTACTCCAACAGAAGCAAGATAAACTCTCCTGATTTTAGGGGCAAAAAAACAATGAATGAGAATGTGTCCCAATACTTTTGTCCAGATAGTGTATGTGGCATTCATTTTTACTGGCATTGTTAGTCACACATCATTTTCAGCTTCCCTGCTTGGTGTCACCCTGAAGTGGACAGTAATTTTTTGCTGATGGAGAGGGAGGAGTAGGAGGATTTTGAGCAGGTTCCTCGGTTCGTGCTCAGCCCACTTGTGTTGCCTGTTAGCCTGATCAGCTGGAGCTGCTTTTTGATAGGAGCATCCTGAACCCCTGCTGGGCCTTTATTGGCCATGTGAAGTTTTACAGTGTTATTCTGGGCTGGCCTGCTTGTCCAATCGCAATAACCAGCCCCTTGGCATCACTAAAACGATAAAGAGTTCACATACGGGCAGAGAGGGAGAGAGAGAGACAAAGGGGACATATGGAAAAATTTTGAGGACAGAACTTCTTTACCAGATAAACTCTTTGTAATGAGTGTGTGTTATTATGATGTAGGATGTCTGTAATATAATTGTGTGTGTGTGCAGGCTTTGGGGCTTATTTTCATCCATTTTGCTGTGAAACAAGTGTACGGTTTTAATGATGCTATTGTCTGTAATGAGATCCATATTGAGCTCCAGAATGTTTATCGTTCAGGTGCTGCTGCTCCATCTCTTATGGATTCAGCAGACTGCCATCTGAATGTGGCTGCAATGAGGGATATGACAGGAATGGCCATATTAAATTTCTTCTCGGCTAACAGTAAATTTTTCCGTTCTGATGTCAAGAATGCAGAGCATCTGGGAGCTGAAGACAGAACGAGGGAACGAGAGAGAGAGAGAGGGAACGTTAGCAGTCGCAGCAGCCTGTGCTTTGGGAGCACTTTATCGATTTCCAGCCGCTTATCCTTGTTCCCTCTCGCTCTCTCAATCTTGCACTCTCTCTCTCTCTCTCTCTCAAGTGTCTATGTCTGCCTCTGCCACAGGGATGCTGAACTGTAACACAAGGATTTGTTGCCACTGGAAAAGCTCCCTGTTTCCAATTACATCAGAAAGAAAATTTCCACTTCGTTTTACCAAGCACAGGATGGGACGAAAAAAGAGCAAGAGAGAGATGGAACGAATTAAATTTATTTGCATTTTATTTTCATATCTCTAATTCAGAGGGACAATGATATCTGCCACTGTCAAAAACACATACACACACACACACGCACACACACACACACACACACACTTCTGAGCTGGACGTGTGTGTAGTGGGCACCAGTCATGATGAATTGAATAAGAAACAAAAATCTTGAGATCTTTAACCATATAAAACCAAATGTATCATATTTGATACATAGTGTAGTCTTCATCAGTGTGAAAAGTTAATAACAAAACATTCATTCATTCATTATCACACCCGCTTAATCCTTATCAGGGTCGCGGTTAGTCCCCTACCCCCTCACTGGGCGCAGGGCAGGGCATTACACTATTCAACTAAGCCCAGGACAGGGCGCCAGTCCATCACTGGGTGACGCGCGCACACACACACACACATATACCTACGGACAATTTTAGAGTACCCAATTCACCTGACCATGTTTTTGGACTGTGGGAGGAAACCGGAGACCCCGGAGGAAACCCACGCAGACACGGGGAGAACATGGAAACTCCACTCAGATGGATCCGTCATCATTTATTGTATAAATGTGTGTGTATACATAAAATGAATACAAATAAAAAAATGGTTATGAATAAAATCAGATACATGTCTTTTGCCCCCTGGTGGTTATTCCATACACTGCATGCACCAGAGGATACAACTTAAAATATGCATCCATTAGAAGGTGAGTCTACATACATTTGTTCAGAGTGTACTTGTACTTGTATTTGTACGTGGAAGGTGTTTTATAGCCACATTTCTTATAAAGTTCAACTTAAGCCTCAGACCTGCTCACTACAGGTCTAAACTCCCACTTAGAGGTTTCAGTGTTAAATTTGACATTTCTCACACTGAGACTTTGTGAAACACCCCCTGCACAGTGTTTAGCTTCAGTGTCTCTGACTTCACTCTGAACTGGCATTTTTAGCATCTTTTAAGATCCTTTGCTGCTTTTCAACAAGCTGACGCCTTCTTTCTCTTTCATAGACGACTCTGTCAGACACGAGCACACAAACCAGGAGCCACGGGGCCCAAACAGTCGCATTTTCCTAATATTTCTCAGTGTTGTTTAAGTAGCCTGATGTTAACGTCTGTCCCACAGGAGCCGTTCTTGGAGCAGATGGACTGTTTACTCAGGCAGTGCAGTGGCAGCCACTGCTGGGTGAATGTTTCTGTGTTGAACGTGTCTCTGACTTTCCACTCACACTGAGAGCTGGATGTGGTGTGCGTGAACCCGTTTGGAAGGGTTGTGTTGTTGTGCTTGTTGTGTTCGTAGCTGAAATAATGAGCCACTGGCGTACCTGTTTAATGTATCAGTTTATAAGTGTATCAGTTTCAAGGCTGTGTTATTGGAGTGGTTAGTCTAAGGCCTTATGCAAGTGGCTATGGAATATTCTGGGCTGCAGCTCTGATGTGGTGGTGTGGTTCATGAGCTGGAGCTGAGAACAGAGAATTGTGGGGTTGGGTCCGGGGTGAAACCCCATAATATGGTTCAATTGCCAGCAGGCCTCTGGTTGCATCTGGTGTGTGTGTGCGCGTGTGTGTGATTTCTGCTTAGGATGCACTGGTCAAGGTTTTTTGAGCTGTAGCACATTCTGGTTTAGTTACAGCACAACAGGCAGATCTTATTAGCTTTACATTTAACCCGAAGCTCACAATGTGGGCTACACAGTAGCACAGTCCAGTGCTTTCTGTTGGTTAAAGTTGCAACCTAAGTAACATTTTGCTCTTTAATATGCACACAAGCACTCAAATACATTTAAGTACAGAGATTTCATTCGTTCATGCATTCACATTCATGCAGTCATTAACTCAGTCATGCATGCATGCACTACATTCATTCATTATGTCATTCATTCATTCATTTATGCATCAATTCATGCCTTAGTGCATTCTTTTGCTAGTTACTTCATTCATTCATTCATTTATTCATTCATGACAACAAAGCGCTGAAAAGCATTTTAGCATCTATCTGAAGTGCAAATAGTACTTACAAAATAAGTATAGTAGTTATGCATGCATACACTAGTAATGAATATACAAATACAGTACATATAAGCTATCAGCCATCACTGTTCAAGTGTTTTGTCTTTAGGCCACAATTCTGAGGAGAATTTCATGTAGGCTGGTAGACCTATATGACCGTTCCGTTGATTAATAAAAAGCCAATGTGAAAACAGAAAAACAAGGAATGCTAATTCTTTAACTGCTAAACAGGGCTGTCTGTGTCTCTCCTGCTCGCTCGCTCATGTATTTGCCTAATTTGTCAGTGCTGCGGTGAAGCACTCTCTGAGGATGCTTTACAGCTGCTTCAGAAAGTAAATCACTGAGAAAATGGATGAAAGTATGCAGAGCATCCCCCCAGTTTCCTCTCTCTCTCTCTCTCTCTCT
>BRDA01007139.1:0-7500 GCA_036984385.1 Crenuchus spilurus
GTGTACTACAGGTGTGTATGTACATACGCATACACTTGCTCGTTCTGTGGACTGTATACTTTTCACATTTTACAGACTAGGGAACAGCTGTGCCTTTCCAAGAGTTAATGACTTGCATTTATTGTGCTCTTAATGTGTTTGAGACATCAGTTGTGTGTCTACTTTGAAGAATCTAAAACATATTTTGGTTTGTTTAACACTGTTAAGTTTACTACATAATTCCTTATGTGTTTCTACATAGTCTGGATGAGTCCAAATTTTTGACTGGTTCTGTATATATATAATTAAATTAAACACATTCACCAAAGAAACGTAAAATTTCAAGTTAAAACTCCAAATCATGTTTTATCTTGTGGCACAGAAATGGCACGTAGCAACAAAAACAACACAATGAGCAGCCTCGAGTCAAACAGTAGGGGCGTCGACCAGACACCTGTTAACATGAAGATCTGATCACTGGTGTGGAAAGTATTCTGTATAAATCACAGGTGAAATCTGATTAAGGGGACATCCCTTACAACGTTTCTTCAGTCATCTGCAGTTCTGAGGAGGCTGTGTTGCAAAAGTGAAATGGTTTGTCATTATGAACCATTTCAATCATTGCCCGGGTACATCCTGCGGTGGGCTTTTTGCACGACACATACCAACAGAAACTACATTGAGGAACAGTGCCCAGCTCACGCACTCACTCGCTCATGCTTTTGTCACTTCGCTTACGCCAGATCAAAACAAGAGTGTTCACATAATCAGATGTGTTTCCAGTCCTCCACTGTGTATTTAAGGGAATACATTTGAGTTCTGAAGGCAAAAAGACATGACATTTTGGAGCACAACTGTTTATTAAATCATTTTGTTATGTATCAAATAATAATCAGATCAGACTGGTCATAGTGTCAGTGTCTTAGCCTGCTGAGCCACTCAGGGCCTCAACCTATTACTTTTAAACACTTTTTAATATGTTCTATTTCTACGTTTATGACCTAATAACAATAGTTTACAACTTGATACTTTTAAGAAGTTTATGAACTTATATTTTAAGTAGCTTGTGACCTTTTAAATAGTTTACAGTCTGATACGTTTATGTATCTTACAACCTGATATATTTATTTACTCTTAAATTAAAGCTTAAGTAACATTTTACATTTGTTTTTCTACTGAAGCTGTTTTTTGTTGTTGTTGTTTTTGTTTGTTTGTTAAAGGTAGTTTTACTTTTGTTGAGTCATTATGTCAAAGATGTAAAAGCACTTTTTCTTGAGCTTAGAATTTAGGATACTTTACCCACTTCTTGTCTTAAGTCACATGTGAGACAGAAGATTGCTTCAACTCAAGATTGATGGCCTTAAGAGGAAAAACATCATGAAATCACATGGTGTTTTGGACAGTGACATGTGAGATCATAGTGGTTTAGTAAAAGAGAAAAAACAATGTGACAAATTAAAGGCAATGACCCTGGCAAAAGTGCCAGTAGCTTCCTCTATGTTCTCTCATGACTGGCAGGAGGAAAAATAACACCTAACAGCACAAACATCCTGAGACAGAGAAAGAGAGATGTTAAATGTAGATAAGGTTAACACTAGTGTGGCAAGTACTTAGAGATGTTGCCAGATATGACAGTGGTCCTCCTCTATTTTATACACTTGTTTCTTTAACCCTACACGGTTCAGTTGAGCTACAAATGTGATTATAAAAAAAAAGCCTAAAAACCACTTTTAACTCAATAACCATCAGGCGTTTTCATTCAGTGTCATATTCTGTTATTCACTGACTGTTGTGAATGATAAATTATAGTGAATCATTCATAATACATAGTAGGTAATATGTCAGTTAAATTAGGGTGACCAGACGTCCTCATTTACCCAGACATGTCCTCTTTTTGAGACTTAAAAAACATGTCCGGGCGGAATTTCACAAATGTCCGGGATTTTGTTTTACTTGAGAAGCGTTTTGTTCACAAACTAGTCTCGTCCTCCTCCTATTCCTTTGGTTTGCAGCTTGAGTGAGATGTTAGGCCAAGTAAAAAAAAAAATTGGTGATCATCCTTTTTCACCAAAATTTTGGGTCGGGGGGGAGGTGTTTTTTTTTTTTTTTTTTTGATTGATGGTAGAAAAGTATTGTGCGGGTCTTGGGGGTGTCGGCCAATCAGATGGCTGCGTGTCGTACGGTATTTGCATAAAGTTCTCTTGTGTGTTTATGGGGTCTATTTTGTAATTATTTGGGGTCTTTAAGAGGGGATTTTTGTATGTGTAATGATTGTTAGTTGTAGTCTAGTCTCTATGAGTTATTTTTAGTGTTTTAGTTAAGTTACCGTTGATGTGTGTCTTAGTCCATTTAGTTCGTACTTTCATGCTGTGAAGCAGTGAGCGTTTGTACTGCACTTTCGTTTTTAGTAAGAGAGCAGTAAAAGAGCATTCAGTAAGTAAATGTCTTATCCTTTTTCTTTGTTCTCTTCCCCAACGCTACAGTATGTAGCGAATATTAAAAAGACGTTGAAAACTTAAATAAACCATGTTAAACATAGATCATGTTCTTCTTGAGTGATTTACATATTCAGGGAAAAGCCACGAAAATACTCGTTAGCAAACACAGCCCCAGTTTCACAGAAAGACACACACACACACACTTGATACTTTTATTTCAAAACTAAACAAGTAATTGTTTATTTCGGTCTCTGGTAAAGTTATTCTGTCTTATTTATAGAACCGGCCCTCCGTCTGCTTCTCTGTGTGTGAGTCTGCGCGCACGCTGCGATGATACTTATTATAATATATTACAGTTTAATTTCAGTGTCTACTAAAGCAAAAATTATCCATTGTATTTTATTTCATTAGATAACAGGGAAATGAAACGAATTTTATTGGCCGACTGCAGTGTTTTTACGATGCTGGCCACTATAAAAGCCATGATTTGCATCACAAAAACGACCGGCCATTGGTACTGAAGTGTACTGCACATGTGCAGAATTGATTTGGGATCACGTCTTTGGAAGCATGCGAAATTTGAATGATTCTAGGCCAGACTAGGGTGTTTGGCGCGTTTTTTTGTGTTAAAAAAAAAAAAAAAAAAAAACGGTCGGGTGCTTTTTAGAGGGTCGGGCGGGGATGATCACCAACTCTTTTTTTTTACTTGGCCTTATATAGGCTATATTAAAAGCATTAGGACCCAGCAGAAATCCAAGCCGGTTTCCCTTTAGGCCCTAAGATCACCGATTGACTCTGCCTTTTCTTGCTAACTTGTGATTGGCCATCGCCGCTGTCACTCCCTCAAACAGCGTCCATTTTCACCTGTAAGTTGTTTACATGTTTAGTGTTTGTGTCACTTCAGCTAGACATATTTTAATATCAGAGGTTTAATAATAAAATTCATAAACATTAACATTTGAGTCTGTGTGAGTGTGTCTACCAGTCTGTGATAAGCTGTCCATTTACATGTCTATAAGTTTAACTTTTATTAAAATAATTCTGAATTGCTTATTCTTATTTTTGCTCAAAGACGAGGTATAATTATGAGTAAATGATGTTTATTGACCTTACAACCAAACATAAGTGTAACATTGGTGATAATGAGCTGAAGTGAAGTTGACTGAAAAGGATTAAGTGATAATGTTATGCTACATGCTTTTAACTGTTTTTGTTTTGTTTTGTTTTGTTTTTTATAATATGTAATGATGTATTAATATTTTATTAATGATTAATATTAATTTTATTATTCCTAATAAATGTAATAGTTATTGTTAGTATATTATTTATATTAACTAGTAATTATTAACAAAATATAAATCGTAATTTGTCAATAGTTATTAATAATAATTATTAATAATAATATAATTTATGTTCAAGCACCTCAAAAAAAAAAAAAAAAAAAACTGCTGAGGTGTCCTCTTTTTTGTCATCTCAGATCTGGTCACCCTAGTTAAATAGTTGCAAGCTGTGGTCTGGTGGTTAGGGATCTGGTCTTGTGACTGGAAGGTTGCCAGTTTGATCCTTGGTCAGTTCATGACTGAAATCTATGAGAGTGAAGAATTGAATTGGTGGTGCATAAACACACTTTAAGGCTTTGTTCACACCCTTAAGTGTGTCAGGTTTTTCACGTTTGGTTATGCAGGGTTATGTAAGTGTAGCACAGAACGCGGAACCAACTAACCTGAGGTTAAATATAATATGTTGTATAGATAAAAAGTCTAAGTACATGCTCTTCATTTTCTCATAGCAACTTCATAAGTAGGAATATGATGAATATGAATGTGATCCAGTCATATTTCTCATGGTTGTTGTAAAAATAAGGTTTTTCATATTAATAGTTGCTCAGTCGTTGAGTTACATGTTTGGCAGTGTTCAGACCACAGGAAAATTGGATTTGTTTCTCAAATCAGATCTGTCAGATGTTTATTCTGTTATTAGAGACCAGATCAGATTTGACATCACAAGCGTATCTGCTCGGGTTGCTGTGATAATGAAGGCCTCAGTAACTACAGGCACTCTGTTGGTGGTTTAAGGGTTGCCAGGTTCAAAGTGTTGTACAATAACTGGCAAAACAATTCTTATAACAGCAGAAAAAAATAAAGCTG
Organism: Crenuchus spilurus; assembly: GCA_036984385.1. Classification (NCBI taxonomy): domain Eukaryota; kingdom Metazoa; phylum Chordata; class Actinopteri; order Characiformes; family Crenuchidae; genus Crenuchus; species Crenuchus spilurus. The sequence continues at coordinate 4,565 of BRDA01007139.1, forward strand.
ATGCCTTGAGTGGACTTTCTAATGTTAGAAGATTCAGTGGAAGCATCTGAATATACATACATACATATGAATGCATGTATCAGCAGAGTAAAAGGAAACGTCTTATATTTTAATTACTGAAAAAAGCTTACAATTATGCAGAAATGGATGAAAAAGTAAGAAAATAAGATTTAAGAGTAGTTTTTAAAAAAAGCAGTTATAGCTTCCTCTAATGTCTGTAATTAGATTCTAGATTAGATTAGATTTTGGGATAGTTTTAAAGTTGTGCAGTGCTGCTTTCTGTCAGACAATGAGATAGAGAGATTTTTTGGGACCTGGCAACCTGGGACTCGCTTCTTGGATCCCGCACTTCTGTCACTTTGAGTTTGACGTGTCGTTCTTTGTCTCGTTGATAGTGACGCGAAAGGAAATTCAAAATCCGATTTGAATGTCCAGACTTCTGTACAAATCTGATTGTAATAAGATATAAAATCACATTGAAATGTGGCTTCAATCAGATTTACATTTTATATACATTTTACTTTTTTATTTCCTTTGTGCTATGACTTTTTCTTACTTGCTTTGGAGTTATGGATTCATTTGTTTAATAATATCTCAATTTCTCACCAGAGCTCAGTCTAGGGTTATCTTGTATAGTATGAGCTGAAGTGGAAGAAAGATTAGGAGGTGAGTTTCATTTTGAATGCAGCTTTATTGGATCACTAGAGAGGACGTCCACAGGTGTGATCAGGGGGAACGAATCTGAAAGTCACTCAGCCTTCAGGAGGACTCTGAGTCACTGATGACTGAGGTCTCTGTGTGCTCTATAGGAGAGAAAAACAGTGAGTCACAATCTACCACATACAGTTCCTAACATGAGTAGGCCTAAGGTGATATAGGGTTCTATCTTACATTTACATTTATACATTAATCTTATCTTGTATTTAATCTGGCAACAGATGCTGATATACTCAGAGCTACATATGCTAACATTGTGTTGTTCTAGTCCAGTTAGAAAATCACTATATAGAGCATTGTTATGAGGAACTGAATTCCCAAATTCAAATAAGTACAAAACTTGTAGATGGATGGATGGATAACAGAGGGAAAGTTATGTATTACTGCAGCAGAAGTGCATTAAGAGTAAAAAAAGTGTTATACAGATGCATAAATAAAATGAAATATATAAGACAAGACTAATAAAGCTACAATGAAATGTATAATAATGTGCAGTATTAAGTAATGCATGTATTTAATGATACATGAATCATATTAATATATGCAATATATGTGCAATATGTATGTATGTGTATAGATGCACAGACAAAGTGGCAGTGCATAGTGATATATATCCTTAAATGAATGTTACTCGGATACAGGCTAATGGCTATCCCAGCTTCTTTTGACTATAAAATTGCATAATTTCCAATACAAAGAATGACATTAAATATATATATATATATATAGGGGAACATGCTTGCACGGGTCTCCCATAAGCCGCAGTGAACTGCTGATATAGTTTCTACTGATATGACTGTTATACAGGTTTTTCTTCGCTTGTATTTTTACTCCAGTGCCATGCACTGTGAGATCATAAGAGTACACTGCATACTTTCTGCTGTGTTACTGAATAGTGATACAAAATGGACTTAGTTTCAGACTTATATGCTTAAGAGCATGCTAGTGAAGTAATAAAATGTCATGCAAAAATTTGGCTACACCAGCTGTTCAACATTTTATGGTAAATTACTGTATTATTTTTATTTGTACAATTTTTGAGTGAAAAATGTAAACGAGCACACTGCAAAAGTTTTCACACTTCAGGAGATTTGAGCTCTCAGCTTATTAGAGCTACGGTTTGTTAACAGTCATAGTTAGAACTTTTTCTAAACTTTATATCATATACTCTTTCTTCTCAAACCTTGTCCCTACAATCAGATACCATGGCAGATGCTATTAAAACAATTAATGCCCTCAAAGCAAGAGAATGCTATAAGAAGTTACTAAAATGTTTTCAGATAGCTGTTTCTTCAGTACATAATGTAATTAACACACAGCAGATGACAGGAACGGCTGTGATCTGGTAGACCACAAAACTTTCTGAGAGAATGTGTATGTATGTACCTGTGATGATCTCTTTGACTTGTATTCCTTTCCCACCAGCTGGAGGCAGAGGAAAGAAAAAGAGAGTGATATCAAAATGAGAAGGGAGTGTTTAATCATTGAGTTTCACTTAGGTCATGGCAGCCCAAAGAAATTCTTTGATTTTCTCAGAAAATGTTAGGAGACAGTGACTTAATCCTAAACTGGTGAGTAGTTTGTCTGTGCCAGACCAGAGCAGAGTGTTTGATCAGGACTTGCCTGTGTGGATGTATCTAGTGTGTATTTCCGCATGGATGTGGGGGGAGTCCTGGGGCGTGCTGGTTTGGGGCAGGGCTCCCCCTAATGAGATGGAAAAGTGCAGGTGAGAGAGAGCCCTGCTCAGCCCCATGGCCCAGGACTCCGCCCTGTTACTATGTTGGAACAGAAACTAAATCATGTATTTAAACACAAACATAAAAATGCTAAAATATGTTCAAAGTGCAATGCACTGTGGGAGGTTTTCTGCCGCAAGATTATCCAGTTTTAGACTCCTTAAACTACAGCTTTATTATGCAATTATTACTTAAATATGTGTTATATAGTGTTATATTATTATTATTTCTCTTTTAAATACTAAACATTACATTAGGGTTTCATTCTTTATATATCTAGCAAGCTTCCATTCGTCACTTCTGAACATTTTGAACTCATTTTTCATTTTTTCCATGTACATAATAAGCTTTATGACTCAACAATGCCTGGAAAGGTAAAGGGTTAACCGGTTTAAATTAGAGACATATTAAAGCTGAGGGTATTAAATCATCCAAAAAAGCAACAAAGTGAAAAAATATAAACAAATATAGTATATCTCAGTT
>BRDA01007139.1:12500-25494 GCA_036984385.1 Crenuchus spilurus
TGACATATCCTACATACAGTGCCACATCCAAAAATTTGAATACTGTGAAGTCAACCGATGTTCATCATTTAATTCAAAAAGATAAACTCACGTTTTATATTCATTCACAAAAAATGTGATTATACAAAATATTTCATTTTGAGTAAATTATTATTCAAACAGTATCAATGTTGACACAAAAATAGACTTGAAATATTAAATGTAACGAATATAAAATATGTGACACTTTACCTTTTCAAATTCAATTATGAACACAAACAAGCTTTTCCCAATAACCTAATTTTTGAAGATGCACTAGTATATTAAAATACCTCTTCCTGTGTGTTGGTGACAAAGTCCAGTTCACTCTTAAGGCTGGCGTACTTTGCATCCAGATCAATCCTTATGTCGGATGCAGCTTCAATATCCTGTAGACAAGAAAGACAAGCATTCATTACCTTACGCTTCTAATAGTTAACCACAACTGCAGAAGGTTCATGTCAAAAGATTTGACATATCTCACCTTTTTCATGGAGGTAATGTCAGACTCAAGCTGGAACTTGACACCTTGCTCAAAGTCAAGCCTAAAGAAAGAGAAATATTTAAAATATGTTTAAAATAGCAGCAAACAAGATTAAGAAAATTTCTTCACGTATTGGTGGTTTCCCTGCAAAAATCAAATTTAGCAGTGGCATAACAAGACCACTGATATAGTGCACACTCACTTGGCTTTCAGCTCGTGGGCGGTGCCACGGACGTTGTCAAGCTCTATCTCCAGTTTAATGGTGTCAAGGGTGAGGGTCTGCAGGGTACTGCGGTACTCGCTCAGCTGGGCCTCATACTCTACTGTAGTTGTGCTCGACGCCTCAGGGGACATATCAGCACCTCCAGTCAACTGGGACAGCTTAGCCTCCAGAGCGGCATTCTCTTGCTGCAGTGCCCGCACTTTGGCCATGTAGGTAGAGAAGCGGTCGTTCAGGCCAGAGAGTGTGCTTTTCTCAGCCTCTCGGGACAGCACGGGAGCCACAGAGGGGCCCAGAGAGGGGCCAGCTGCCAGGGCAGAGCCAGCACTCAGTCCTCCTGCAGCGAAGGTGCGACCCATGGCAAAGGCTGGGCTAGCAACTAGTGCACCTGCAGCTCCTCCAGCACCCAGACCTAGACCTCCACCCAAACCAAGACCAGCACCAGCACCCAGACCGGCACCCAGGCCTAGGCCAAAGCCATAGCCTGCTCCAGCACCTCCACCAAGTCCCATACCCAGCCTGCCCCCAGCTCCACCTCCAGACCGGCCCAGACCACCTGAGAAACCAGACAGTCTGGAAGAGGATAAGGACAAAGACAGGGCCATGACGGTCAGATGTGGATCACTGCAGAGAGCAGAGTGTGAGCAGACTGGAGAATGCAGGAAGGCAAAGGCACCTTCAGGAAGTTTATATGGAGTCAGAATTGGGGCGGGGCAAGAGTGGGACGCTAATATGTCACCAGAGGGAATGAGCCAGGACTTGATGTTAAACCTTTGATGCCATCTTCACATTCCAAAGAACTTTAACACTAAACTCTCTGCTTGAGGCAAAGGCTTGTCTTGATACTTTTTATAAATAGGGTAGAGTATAGAATTACAATTCAGGTTTCAAGATGGTTGACACTACTGTTTCTAGCTACATAATGTTCTTTTGTCCTTTACAGATAGTGTGTAGTTTTAGCACTATATAGAAGCATGATATATGCTGTCATTAGCAAGTCTGTTTCAGATTATTAGAGGTTAGTGTGATGATTTAAACATGTAGTTTGCACAATGCTAATTGATGAGCTTTAAAACTACCAGCACTTGTTAACTACATTAGCATCACAGCTTCAGTACAAACCTGAGAAGGTATCATTTGGACACTAAACTGAATGTCTATATTTCTGGAAAAGGCAAATTGTGTAAATGGGCTTAAACTAATTAATAATGATGTCACAGTTACAGTAGTTCCCAAAAGCTGACTGTGCTATGTACACTTAACCTACCAATACACTTGCACATATACACTACATATTTGCACTACGTTGCACCTTGCACTTTTGAAATATATTCTTTTATTATATAAATGTTTCTTATCCTCTGATCTACCCTGAGCCAATGAAACGAAATTTCGTTCTAATGTGCACTGTACAGTGTAAATTTGAATGACAATAAAGTCTGTCAATGATGCCAGCATCCCCCACCCAAAACAGTATTTGACTGCACAGGAGACACAGAGAAAGTAAATCAGCTGCACCATTAATGTATTGAAAAGCAATTATAAAGAAGTTGTTTAAGTAACATCAACAAAAATGAACTGTACCCTCTTCTACCAGCAATTTTACTGGGTTAAAAGCTGAGCATCAAGGGGGTGAATACTTTTGTAAGGCACTGTATATGAACCTGTGAGTATTGTGAGTGATGTTTAATGAAATATACACTGTTTACACCAGCAAACAACATCTGCAAAATCAGTATATGTGTGTTTATTGTCTGAATAATAAACAGTTATTGGGAAATGATGTTACTCAGATATTATGACTGATGTGCACCATCTGATGATGTTTTAGGAATGGAGTGTCTGATAGAGGAACTCATTTACTTCACACAACGCTAACTATTTTAATGTTATATATCAATATTTTATACCAAGGGGTACTCACCCCAACCTCAGGTTGCCTGCAAATTTCACTCTGAACTGAACTATGAAGTTGGCAACCCTGTTTTCTAGCTTTAGCTTAAACTAAGGAAGGATGGAATGTATTTCTATATGTAATATGTAAAAACTGTGCAGTGCAATGATCTTTTTTATGTAGCTACATGTACAATAATGGTCACAAACCAATCTGTACTGCACATTGTGGAAAAATACAGAAAAAAAATATTTCAGTTGGATGTAACTGGCTACTGTAGAGACTAGATATGTTCTCTGAGTTGTTCTTTGCTAGCGTCATTAATAAAAAGTGGAATTTAACAGGCTCTGTCTGGTCTTGAAAGCCTTAAGGAGTCTTCTGGGTAGCACCTGCCTGAATTAACAGCGTCACCTGTCTGTCTCTCTGACAGGTGAAGCACAGGAACTTTATTTTCATGCCCTATGGCCCTGCCCAAGATATTGTTACATAACTACCCACCAGCAACTCTTTTAGTTGACCTGGATAACCAAATTGAGTCAAATTAAAAAAATTAAAAGAGATTGAATGAAACCAACTATCAGTTTCAGCAGTTAACTTCATTACCAAATGGTGAGAAGACTTTATACAACCCCAAATCAGAAAAAACGTTGGCACATAAGGATTTTTTATGCATGCTAAAGTTTTAAGTGGCATTTGTTAATCTGACTCTGTATTGTTTTGCTTAACAAAAGGTTTGCCAAAGTAATTCCTTATCCAAATGTTTATATCAGCAAATGATGAATGACGATTCTTGATGTAGTGCCATTTGAGGGATCAAAGATCACAGTTGTTCAGCTAAAGCTTGCCCTTTACACAATGAAATTCCTCCAGATTCCTTGAATTGTTTAATATTATGCACGGAACAGGGAGAAATATTCAAATCCATTTATTAATAACCGTAAATTGCCTCCATCACAACTGTTTTTGGAATGTGTTGCAGGCCAGGTAATGGAGGTATATTAACAAAAGATGAGCAAACACAACTATGAGATAAAAGTAAATTTAATAAACACTGTATTTTTTCATACTGTCCTGACATTTTATTATTTAGGGTTGTAGTTAACGTTGCTTCAGACATGATCTGAATTTTCTCATTTTATTTGAGCATGTCATGCTTTTTCTGCATGGTCACTGCAGTCTGTTACTCTTTCAAAGAGGAATTATTCTGTCCAGGCAGCTTAAGAAGAACCTGAGAAATATTCTTAATGAGGACATTTGCAGACAACATGTTATTAACTTATTATCAGCACTTTAAAGCACACTTTGGACAGACCGTGAGGCAGTCAATTTGTGTAGAATTTTCAATTAATTTGAGCCATTGAAAAGGCTGTCTTGATATAGAAAATTCTCATTTTGTTGCATATGGAATTTACATGACATTATTATTTTAATGCATAATTACATAATGAACAATATCATATATTCATTGATTTGAATTGTTAAAAACGACACTTTCTGCAAATTCAAATCAGAATAAAAATTCACAAACGCTGTATTGATCTAATGTTTAAAAGCCTTATTTTTTCACCCAGCATCCAAACAGTCCCTAGGGTTTTAGTAGGGTCTCCCGCACACACGTAAATCATATACAGTATCCCAGAAATCATACTGATTTGTACTGAGGGGACCGCTCAGAAATCAGCTTTTTTTGGATATCTGTCTGACTTGGTTTTCCAGTCCTTTCCAATGCAATTATCATTATTTTTATTATTTCTAAGCTTGTTTCCATAAAAGCGTGACAAAATGAGTGAGATAACATATAACAAGCTTTCTTCTGAGTTTCATTCAAAGTAAGCTCTAATAACATTCCACACTGTTGATATCAATGATGCAGAAAGGTCCTGGCCTGTTGTTTCTCAGCATGTTTTTAATAACAGAAAGCTTTTGAAGGTTTTATTTGCATGAAATTACTGTACATGTTAGACAAGCAGAGTATCAGTTGCTGCTGACTGCCATACATTCATTCTCACATGAAAGTAGCAGCTGTTAACATTGCTGTAACTAGCATTGAACTTTCTGACAGTACGCTAATCAATCATCTGCTTATCATGGCCTACAGCACACATTGCCACAAATCTAGGCTTGTGTAGCTCTGAGGAGTGTCCCATCATCTAACATTCTTTACACGGTTATCTGAAATGCTAGAACTTGCACTAAAAACACTTTACAGTTCTGTCTCTGCAGACTATAATGACATTAGCCTTATAAAGTTATAAAGTTAAATGACTAGCATAAGGCTAGTACCCATTTGAGGGTGGATCACAATAAGAATGGAATACACACAACCAAAAAACAGCTTCTTTTCACAGATGAAAGCCAAACAGAATAATAATAATATAAAAATCTATAATATGTCTGTAGTGCTGTAATAGCACAAGTTAGGACACTTTCTAACAATGCAATAGAAACCAAAATCTGTCATTTTTATGATTTACTTGAACCTTTTCTTTAACGAACAATAAGATTGTCAGTGTTTTCAATGAAAAACTTAATTATATTTGTTACAAATTAACAGGTTTAGAAATTGATGCTAAATAAGACTGAAGGTTCCACAATTAGTTGTTTAACTGGTAACAGGTGAGGTCATCAAGATTGGGTATAAAAGCAGTTTCCACCAACACTTATTCTTTATAAGCAAAGATGGGTCATGGTTCACCACTTTGAGCCAAACTTAGGGAGACATTCAGTTCAATGACCATGTTTCTAAGTGCAGGACTGATCTGGAATTTCACCATCTAGAGTTTATAATATAAAAAGATTCAGGTAGTCAGAGTAAATATCTGTGCATAAAGGCTAAGGGCAGAAGCTGCTGTTGTATTTTATTTGATGCTACAGTGGTAGACACAGCCACACAGGCTCAGAAATGCTTTGGAGAATTGTCACATAACACCGACCACTGCTGCATCAGGAAATGCAACCTGAAACTGTATTTTTATGCAAAGAGGAAGCCATATATTAACTTTATGTGGCTTTAAAATCACCTGAGATGGCCCAGAAGACCGTGGAAACATGTTCTGTCGTCAGGTGAGTTGATGTTTTAGCATGTCAAAAACAGACACATTATACATGCCCAAGATGAAAGAGACCATCATGACCAGCATAAAGTGCAAAGAGCAGCATCTGTGATGGCATGGGGCAGCATCAGCAGCCATGGCATGGACTTTGTAGACATAGAGTGTGTGCTTGACTGGCCTACGTCCAAACCTGTGACCTATTGAAATGTCTGGAGCATCATGAAGAGGAGAATCAGACCACAGACTGTTGTGCAGCTCAAGTATCGTCTGCAACAAAAGTAAATGACATAAATTTCACTTGTAAAACTGCACCATATAGTATATTTAATTCCAAAGTGATTAAAAAGTGTAATTAAAAGGAAGTGACAAGGTTTTAAAGATGACTTTCCCAACTTTCACTTGAGTGTCTCAATTTGTTTTATATTTAACAAACAGAATTAAATTTGACATTGAAAAGCTTTTTGACTGTTAAATAAAGTTTCAAGACAATTAACAAATGCTTCCTCAATGCTTCTTGCCCATCATATGACCTTAATTTATTAAATTCATTTAGCATAATGACATTGATTAACTAAACCAGGTATTAGGTGAGAACAACAGATAATAGTGTCATGATGAGAGATTTCGAAAGCGCTAACCCAATACATTTGCTACAGACAACCTTTATTACTTATATTTATTTGAGTTATTTTCTTAAATGTCAGACACTTTAGGAACTCTGAGGGTCATAGTCATGTGAAACTTTGTCCATATTCAGCTCTTAAACAAGATTAAGTAATTCTGGGAGGAACCTGTCTGGTACTGAGAGTTGCTCAAACATTGCACAGTCACTTATCTGCTCAATCTGATGCAACCTTCAGTGTCCGAGCTGTTAGAGATCAACTGTAACTTTGTGTAAAAAAGCTATTGTTCCGTTACAATGCAACAGTCATCTAGCTGAAGTGCAAGGCCTGCAGCTGAGCATAACACCATTCTAGTGATCCCAGTATATCAACAGGTATTGCAGCGTCCAGTCAAGTACAGACAGAACAGTTTCTCCCTGCAGGCTTTCTGGATTCTGAGTTAGCTTCACTCAGTTCCATTTCCCTAAATTCATGTTCAGACTCCAGGCACATTCAGGCTTGTTTCTCAAATTAGACAGCAGTGTTACTGAATGTAATCAGATCTGATTTGTGTGTCCAGAACTCATCAATTTTACCCTGAGTTGGTTGCTATTGGAACATCATAGGATGGAGCTGCATCATCTCAGCTTCCGGTCACACTGTTAATGTTAAGTAGAAAACATTGGTGCTCTGCTTGAATCCCAGCACCTCCAATTTGTTGTTTTCTCAGCATTGTGGAAGACCCATCACATCCATCACATGGTCTCTTCACACTGCTGCTTTCTGGTAGAAGATACTGCAGCATTGAGTCAGTCACTGGCAGACTGTACTTAACACACACAGTCTGACTCTCAGGGACTAAATATCACTGCACATTTGTACAGCACTATACTGTCCTCTACCATTACAATATTTACACAAGTCAAGTCAAATTTATTTATGAAACACTTGAAATAACTGAGGTCACAAAGCAGGTTTACAGGGTTAGTAATACCAAATCACCAAATCCCCAGTGAGAGAGCTAACGGTGACAGTGGCAAGGGAAAAACTCCAGAGCTGCAGGAAGAACCCTTGTTAGGAACCAGACTCACATGGGGGACCCATCCTCCTCTGGTCAACCAATTATAAGTTCTTGATAAATCACATAATCATGTGATGCTGTTGTAGTGTTCAGGTGTACTGGTGACACATGGTGAAACAGAAATGATAATGATGATAAATGTACCAGCCAGTAAAGTCCATATAGACTTGAATGTAGTCAGTAGTGTAGGGCATCTGGAGCAGGTCACAGTAGTTGGTTGTTGGTAGTCAGCTGGGCACAATTGCCCATAATGCTCACTGTAGGCTGGAATCTTGCTTCCGACAAGACAATAACTCAGTAGCATGTACTGATCATCATTACTTTTGTCCTGTAATATGTGTTAGACTAGTCAGAGGGCTTGTACTATAGTATAGGGCCTGTATGTCTGCATATTTATTGTACGTTTTCATTGCACTTGTGTTCTGTGTTGCACCTGGTCCTGGAGGAACTTTGTTTTGTTTCATTATGTACTGTACTGTATATATCTGAAATGACCATTAAAACCTGTTCAACTTGGAATTCTTTTGAACTTGAACTTGTCATTGTCTGTCGCATTGTGAGTGATGCAAAACACACTTTGATACCCAGTTTAAGCATTCAGAATGTCCAGAGACACATCTGTAAAAATCCAATTGGGATCACATTTCAAACCACCTCAAAATGTAATTTTGAAAAAAGTAATTTTTGAAAATCAGATTTTATGTGTTTTTGTTGTCAATACTATAAAAAATCTGTCTGGATACAGTCTTTTGCTGGATAAATGTAGCTCACTGACAGTGCTGATGTTCAGTTTTCTCTATCACCTGGACAATGTTCAATTGTCAATGTTTAATGTTTCAAATGTTTTAAAACACCTTATGTATTTCTGGCATCCAATAAAGTATAATGAGATTTTAAGTGTTTTATTCAGACTCTATACATGATGCACTGCTGTTGCTTGTTTGTAGCCGTATCTCCTTGCCCAGTGACCGTAATGGTAAGTCCTGTTTTATATCATCACCCACATGCTGATCCATTTTCCACAATATTCATACTGAAACTGCACCCACTCTTATCTACAGATGCAATAAAAATGATTCAACTGCTATAAGTAGCAATAGGTATTGTACAAACATTCTACTGATTGCAATAAACCAAACAAGAAGTATTTAGTTCGACACAACCACTACAAGTAGTGGTTTCTCCAAATTCAACACAAAATGCCACTTTTAATGACGACTGTACTCTCAGAAGTATTCAAGCCATTCATGACAAGCATATTTAGTATTCAGTAGTGCACCCGTTTGCTGTTATGATCTTCAAACATGCATCGGCAGACACCAGCATCCACTAGTGTCTTCACCCATTCCTCATGGGCAATGTCCTCTTGTTCACTAACATTCTTGGGTTTGGGTGCTACAACCACCTTCTTCAAATCCCACCAAAGATTTTCATTGGGGGACAAATTAGTTGGATGTGGTTCCAGACGTCTTCTGAAACCAAACCTTGACTTTGAAGTATGTTTGGGATGATTGTCCTGTTGGAAGGTCCAGTGATGCCGATGCTGCAGCTTCTTCACAGAATGTAAGTGTTAGAACCGTTTGTAGGTTCTGGGGATCGACTGAAATACTGAGCTGTACACGGCAGTAGAATGCAGGATTCCTCTGTCCTCCTTGGCCTACAGCGTTCTGGGAGTTCAAATGACAACAGAGACAGAGTCTGTTCTCAAAATGGTTTCCCAGTTTATTGTTATAACCAGCAGGGTATATATGCTTTAGAGAGATACAGACATACAGGTTTGATGCACCGTGTGATGATGTGATTGGATAAGAATTGGAGTAAGGTCCTGATTGGTTTAGAATAATTTTAGTCAAGTTGTTAGAAGACCCCAAGGTTAGCTAAGTGGGTCATTGGCAGTGAGATTAAACAGATAGCTTTGGAGACTTGTTAATCAGGTATTGTCACTGAAGAGGTATGTACAAGGCCTCTGAAGTGTAATCTTTAGTTCTGGAGTCAGCTTGTCTTGAAACTAATGTCACAAAGGATGTGTGTGAAGCCATTAATTTAGGAAGAGGAGAGCAGGCCTGAACTCCAATGACCTGTCTTATGCAAATATGAACATATGAATCTAACATTAAGATGTTTTCTTCTTTGATTTTCTGATGCTTGACTGACTCCATCTTGGCCTCCAAATACAAAACTGCAGAGGAAGCAAAGCAACCCAAGGACCTCACTGAACCACCTCCGTGCTTTACTGTAGGCAGGGTGTTTTTTCAGCATATGCTTCACTTTTCCTCCTCCAGACATACCGCTAAACCAAAAGGTTCCAGTTTTGTTTCATCACACCACAGAATCCAAAAAGTCTGTGGTTTATTTAAATGGATTTTAGCATATTGGAGCTGACTTATCTTGTGTTTTTGGGTCAGCAGAGGTGCACGTGTTGGAGTTTAGGCATGGAGACCTCATATGTTAAAAAAACATTCATTATTAGCTATTTAAATTATTGTTGTCATCATTCATAAATCATTGTTGAGCTATGTAAAATGATCTTGTTTGACTGGTTTATTGCCAACACTTGGAAGTTTGTACATTTTGTTAATAAACCTACTTTGCAAAGTGGTTGAATATTTTCAACTGTATATGTAGTAGCATTGTATTGTATGTACAGTACATACAAAATGGCAAACAAAAGCAAATTCAAATTTAGTGGACTGAACATGTTGACCAGTAGTAGTAATGTGGAATTTTTGTACTTGATTATTTAGTTGGAGTGAACTTTTCTGTCTTATAATGTAATTTTATAGAACTGCTTGGGAATTTTTGAATGTCTGAATGTTTCTGAAAAATTGCTGGGATCATTGTTGGGAAGTTTTTTGTGCTCCACCAGTTCAGCTGTATTTCACATGTAAATTGAACCTGAAAATTGAGGAAATGTTCATGTTTAGGCTCAGATGCAAGTCAAGTGAGTTTATTGGTGCAGGAGTTTCACTTTTCACAGTGTAGTAACCCATTTCTACTTTTCAGTATTTACTCAAGTTCACTTCAACCAGCGGTTACCAAAAAAAAAAGCCCCTGCTCAACATCAGCAGTGTGAAAACTGCTGCTTAAACCAAGCAATCAAGTACCCACGTTCCTGGCACCTGAACCCAGGCTGTGCTGTTCTGAGAAGAAAACAAGCCAATACCAGTGAACCTTTACACCATTTTTGAATGCACAAACTAAACATGCAGCACTTTATGGTGATCACTGATGGGAACATTGCCTTGCTTTGTCATTTGCTAATTGATATTTAGTTTCATACCTGATTGGCTGTTGTGTGTACATTATTGATTGTATTCATATGGCCTAGTAGTCAGATGTTTAGTTTGTAGCTGAAGTCTTGAAAAGAGGGGAATGATGGAGTTTAATATAAAGCAGCAAATGAGTCATTTCATATGGGGACTGGTTTCTGACATCAGCCGGCCTGGCATATCAAGCCGTCAACAGCTTTCTGAGAACTTACCAGGCCAGGAATCGATTTGCCAGGTCAGTAAAAAACACGGTTATGCAGAAACCTGACCAATAGTCCTTAGGAAATGACTGTATGTTGAGAAATGTTACGAGGGTTCTGTATAAACATACACCATTGCTGAGGGTCATTACTGGATCTAAATAAATCTATTGAGTCAACTCTTATTTTTCTCTTCTGCTTTACGTTTTATTGATATAAGATTAAGGGATTTTAGCCACAATATAATCCTCCATTAGTACAAAGCACTGAGCCAGTCTGTGACAGTGTGCAAGAATTCATACCTCTTGGTTCTCAGTTCCAGTGGCGTAATATACTCTTTTGTCCAGTAGCAGGTCTTCAGAGTGAATGCTTGAGTGTAGTGGTTATACACAACTCAACTGTAGACCCTGATACTAAGAGGTGCCCTCCAGTGTACAGAGAATTCACTGCAGCTTTCTGATGTAATCATGTTCACATGATCCACTGTCCTGAGGCTTCTGTTGAGTATTTTCCAAACTCATTCAATTACATTCCTTTTCATTTACATTGATTGTACTTTACTGAACAGGTTTAGCCTCCAAGCAGCTTTGAAGAGACATAAGAAAGAATCCACCACATCAAGGTTAAGAGCATTGCTGGATACTACAAACGCCCTGAAAGTTAGGAAAATTCCCTGAGATTAACCAAGAATCAGAAGGAAAGCCCAGATACCTGTGGCAGAAACTGTCAGGCTTACAATAAATAGTATGCTGATAAAATGATTGCTTATATTATGCTAAATAGTTATATAAAGTCATGTGACACTTTTTATCAAACTGTAATTAGATGTTGGGTACATAAGTCACTATAAAGACTATAAAGTGGTTGGGTGGTCATTGCCTAATTGCATAATGCTCTTCCCAACTCACACACTGTACATGCACAGCTATACACTTAGTGGTAAATTCTCAATTGGGACAATGTGATGATTTTCACAGATTTTTTGCCCATATTCATTGTCCCAGTCAAGCATAGCAGCCATGTCCTGGATTGGTCAGGGGCTCTATAGAGCTTTCCTGAGAAGCCCACAGTGCTGAGGCAGCCGAAAAAGGGCCCAGCCTCAATTAACAAAGAGCAGCAGCCAGCATAAGCGGGTCACAGTCACAATGGCTCAGGAACAACAGATCTGGAACAAAGGTACCGCTTTCCAGAAGGCCGGGCCACCATAAAGAGGCATGCAACAGGAGCTGTTGCCGTTTCGCTGAGTTCCAGTCAGGGAGAAGCTGTGCTGCACTGCAGCAATGTCTATGGGCGAGTAGTACCCCATCATATCACCCACACCAGGACAGGAATGCCTCTGCCGAGACGCCGATCCTCCTTCCTGGGCCAGGCTAGTGCGGAGCGGCAGGGCGGCGTGGGGCGGGTGAGTGCAGGTGGCACCACAGCGCCCCGGGGTGTCTTTGTGGGCACCGCGCCTCCCTCCGTGAGCCAATCGCCCACCAACCTTGGTGCACGTGTGTCCCGCAGGGCGCTAGGCATCAGCAGCGTCTTCCTGCAGGGCCTGCGTAGCACCACCACTGCCCCTGTACTGCCCCAGCCAAGAGACCGTACCCATCAACAGCTGGGCTTTGACAGCCTAAATGGCTGCTTGCTGGAATACCGCGATAAAGTGCGTGCCCTGGAGCAGCTCAACCAGCAACTGGAGGAGCAGATCCGAAGCTGCCTGGACCGCAAAGCCTCCAGTGCTGAGACCTGGGGAGTCCTGAGGCATGAGTGGGAGGATGTCTACAGACAGGTGGGGCAGGGCAGGCCATAGGTGTCCAGATTAGAAGGAAAAGTGGTCTTGGTTTTGGTGACTTGAAAATGTAGCAGTTGACCTAAGTGGGCTACAATACAAAAACTTATTTTTAAGAAAGTAAAAAAACCTTGTTTATGGACATTTTTTCTTATTTTTGTCTAAAAAGAAAAAAAATATTCTTAACAAGCAAGTTTTGCACATGAAAATTAAGCTCATTCTAAGAACATATGTCTAACTTTTTCTTAATAAGATATTTCAGCTCATCTAGAGCTTTATTTACCAGTTACAGGGTATGACTATGGTGGACAGACATCTGTAGGAGGGTGAGTACGGAGTCCTGAGGGGTCCAGAGTCGTGACCTCCGAAACGCCAGGTCCGTCGAAGCCTAGACGAGGA
>BRDA01007139.1:25504-40162 GCA_036984385.1 Crenuchus spilurus
CATGGAGGTCAGGTGAATTGGCTACTCTAAATTGTCCATGTGTGCGTGTGTGTATGTTCACCCAGTGATGGACTGGTGCCCTGTCCTGGGCTTAGTTGAATAGTGTAATGCCCTGCCCTGCGCCCAGTGAGGGGGTGGGGGACTAACCGCGACCCTGATAAGGATTAAGCGGGTGTGATAATGAATGAATGACTCTAAATCAAGAGTTCGTAACACTCATTTTAAAAAAAATATTTCTTAAGCAATTTTTGCTTGTGAGAAGCACAATTTTCTTTAATTTTTGACAATTTAGTTTAATTTAAAGACACATATGAGATTCATTTGTGAGTTTTAAGAATTCTAGCCAAGCAACTTTTGCTTTCTTTCCCAAAACAAGAAAAATTGTTCACATTTAGGAATATTGGGCTTATTTCAAGTAGTGCTGTTTTGTTTTTGCAGTGTATAAATGTCTGGATAGCACCCTAACAGTGTTAGTCAAGCTGAAAATCACCAGCCAAAACTGAACATAGTGTGAGTTGATTCTGCTTGAATAATGCATAAGCTGATCCAAAGTACTGAATCAAAAGTATTGAGTATCAAGTGTTGAATCTGACCCCAACATTAGCTCACCAAAATCCACTTGGACCCAAATTGACTAATATTTCTTAATGATAGTGTCAAATCAAACAGTTACGATAAAAGAGAGAAGAAGAAAAAGCTGGTGAACCAAAATCTGTAAAAGCACTGTTGTGAAATCGGACAAATGTTTGAGAAATGATGCCCAGACTCAGTCAAATCCTACACTACTGCGCATGCTGTCAATAAACGATACGTCCTTATAGTCTGGACTGGAGGAAATGTATACACTGACACACAGTTTAACACACTCTCATTGTCCATCAGGTAAGCGAAGCCATCCTGGACAATGCTCGGCTTATGCTGCAGACCGAGAATGTCCAGGCCAACGCTGAAGACCTCAAAGACAGGTACGTGCACCTGAATGTGAGAGTGACTGTATTAATGTGAAGCTGTGTACATTAAAGTAGAATCTGTTTTTCTCAAAGAGATCCCAGTGTAAGTAACTCCCAATTCTATCTGTGCGTCACTTTTTAGGTTTGAGAATGAGCAGCCTTTCCGGAAGGCAGTGGAGGAGGAGATCAGTTCACTGTACAAGGTGATCGATGATGCTAACCTGACCAAGATGGACCTAGAGAATCAGATTGAGTCCATGAAGGCTGAGCTGATGGACCTTGCCAGAAACCATGAAGAGGTACGCTAAAGAATTCCAACAACAAAGGTTTGCTAGAGTATATTCAGAGCCTTAAACAAAGCAGGTCAGAGTTCACAACAGGCTACAACAAAATGCTGCTCTTGTTTTCGAGCTGGTTCCAGTTTGCAGAATTGAAAAGGCTTTGGTTTAAAACCATTATGATATTGTAGCCCACACAAACTCTGTCTCTCTCTAGGATGTGAGAGTGCTGTATAACCAGATGGCTGGTCGGGAGGTTGATGAACCTGATGCCCCTATTGAGACAAGTCTGGAGCAGATCCTGGCCTATATCCGCTCGCACTGGGAGAAGGTGATTGAGAGAAACCGTGCAGAGACTGATGCATACCTGGAGTGCAAGGTAATAAGTCTGAACTCATTCCACAATACCACCATATTGGTAACTAAAATGCACAAAACTCTACTTGAGCACTACAGATCTACTTGATAACTGTGTGTATGTGTGAGAGCAGCAGGCTGACTATGTGAACAGTAAACTCAGTCGAGAAGAGGAAGAGCTGGAGAGTCTGAAGACAGAGTGCAACGATGCTAGCGCAAAAGTCCAGAGCCTGCAGGCTGAAGCGGAGTCTATGAGAGCACTGGTAAGAAAGCTTCCTTCAGACACTTGCTCATCACATACAGAGGTTTATCAATGTCCTTGTTTGATACATTAAACCATTGCGACACCATGAACCACTGATGCTTTTCCATGTAGAAACGAGGTCTGGAGAATTCTCTGAACGATGCCAAGCACTGGCATGATATTGAGCTTCAGAACCTGGGTTCTGTGATCGGGAAGCTGGAAGCTGAGCTGTCCGATGTGCGTGGAGACATCGAACAGCAGCGGCGTGACTACGAGACTCTCCTCAACAACAAGATGAAGCTCGAGTTGGAGATTGGAACCTATCATGGAATTCTGGATGGAGAGGAGTGCAGATATCACCCTCCGATGTGAGTTCTCAAGCCCAATGTTCCCAAATTATTAGTAGTTCTGCCATCATTCTGTAATCCCATCTTTGATAAGAAAGACTGAGTACAAAGTCCTTTTTAAGAACAATCTTGAAGGCCAGTACATGGGAGTCAGTGTACCTACATTTGACTGTGTAGATACACCAAAGAGCCAAAGTAACAAACCATTAAACATCTGAGGAATGGCTATGCAGTCCCATACTCTCAGTACACCAAGCACCACATGCTCCTGCAACCAGCATTAGCTCTTCTGTCAGTTTTGACCAGATGGGATAGTCTTCATTACCCTCATGCATTGATTCTTGGTTACCAATCACCTTGTGACTGGTTGACCACTCTCAATAAAGGAGATCCAACCCAGTCATCCATCCATCAAAATTTGGCTCTTAGAAAAGATTCTTACGTTCTCATTGCCAAATGTGTAACGCTGGTTACAAAAAGGATTGGTAACAAACTGTACTTGTAGAATATGTTGTTTTATTTTATAATATTTTTTAATATTTATAATCAAGCATAGTGGAAAAAGTTCATTTTCTAGATGTACTAGTAGTGCTTGGTGTGGAGTATGGAGCAGAGTAGCCAACCAGATTCAGTGAATTTTCTGCATCATTCCCTCCTCTATGGCATCTTGTTTCAGATTCAGTTAACACCATTCAGGGTCCTCCTCTCTCAATCACATCAATGCCATCCCCATCACTGGAGTCACTGTAATGATTGAAGTTGAGACTGCAGTCTGTATATATGCTTTCTTATGTTTTGTCGCCCTCTACAGGTGCCCTGGTGCTTCAGCAGAGCCAGAAGGAGCCACAGCTCCTCCTCATCCTCCTTCTGACCAGCAGAGCATCCCACAGCCTCAAGGTATCGTTCACTTTAAGTCCAATAACTGTAGACTTTTCTTATACTGGCTTGGTTTTGCTCTCTTTGGCCATTTTTGAACATCTACTTTTTCCTTTACTTCCACAGATTCCAGAGAGAAAGACCAGAAATGAGTAACACAGCTCCAGCCCTACTCCACAACTACCGAGAGATTTCAAAAACATGCTTGTTTTTCATTTGCTTCCCTTCTTTTCTACTCCGTTGCTTGTATAGATTGTTATTTTACAAGTTAAGAGTTTGCTAGTTTGGGAATAATAAATCAAAATACATTTTAGTTAGAAGTGACAGGAGAAGCAGCCCTTACTATTTAACTGTATAAACACTATGTTTTGATTTTTTTATTTTACAAATGAAAACAAAACCCTTTAGTCTTTTCACAGAAGGATTGCTTAAATTATACCCCTCGATGCAGCATACTATTTTGGTGTTTTGTCTCATTCATGCAACTGGGAGAGAAAGAGAGACCAAAATGAGAAGTGGCTTGCAGGTGGGATGGGAGAATAATTGACTTTGGTCTCCATTTACGCCCCTGCGCACCATAATAACACGCTGCGTGCATAATGACACACATGCCAAACAGCCGCTTGGACGTCACTCCATAATCCGTGTCATTATTCGACAGTTTAGGAAATCCACAAATTACAGGTCAGGAACGCTTTAAGGTGCGTTGACAAACACCGCACGACGCTTTAATGAACAAAGAGCAAGAAATGGACACATTTATTCATCAGAGCTGAAACAGAGTGAATGGTTGCATATACATTTAGAAAACATTCAAAAGCTTTTTTTTAAAAAATGTTATAAAATAAAGGTCAACAAATATTTTCCATGATTTAGTTAAAAAAAGAGACTGTTAGTATTATTGCTGCGGTATGGTTGGATCTCCTATGACAGAGAAGCAACCAGTACAGATGCGGACAGGCGTCTTGGGCACGATGGGGACAGCCCTCCTCAGCCGAGGACTCACAGAGAAAGCATTCACATACTGTAGAAGACAAAGACTACAGTCAGTCTACACACAGCAGCACTGGCTCCACTCTACATTAATCAGTGCAGGAGTTTTCTCTCAGATTACGTTTCTTTCTTAGGAGCCATAAAATTAACCCCTTAAACAGACACATTATTGAGCAACTAGCATAAATTATTAAGTAACAATGATACATGAAAATAAGTTACATTGTATGAGAGTGAGCAACTGAAATGCATGTTTAACTGCTGATATTTTTCGAAGAATAGCTATTTATCTTCCATTCACTAGGGCATCTTAAATTTAATTGTCAAAAAGTTGCTCAGAATTTAATTTTAAAAATATTAACCACCAAAAACAGAAATCCAGAAACTTTCATTTGGAGTAAATGTGAATTCAAACAGTCTCAGCAACAAAAAAACACTTGAAATATTTTATTCAATATTTTCACTTTGTGTAATAAATATAAAATGACAGTTCACCTTTTTTACCATGTTTTCATTTTTGGAGCCGCACAAGTTTCAACACATTTTTCTTTTCTGAAAACACCCACCTGAGTCTCGTTTGAAGGTCCGCTCCCCATTGGTTTTGATGGGATTCCGGGTGGAGGCGTCTGAAATATTTAGAGAAGAAGAATGCCGGTCACATGATGCTGTATCATCTCACATCAGTGTTTTCTTCTGCCTTACGCTTTTAAAAACACACCCAGAACGGGCTGCACTTAGAAAACCGAGACAGTTACGGCATTAAAGGACATGACATGGCAGATTTCAATGCCAGTTCTTGACACAGGTGGCACGTTTGCTTTTTTGTTATAAAACCATTGATTATCCATTAACACTGATCCTGTAGTTAAAAAAACTGCTAAGCTTTAAAACGAGCTCGTTTTCACTGAAGTGCTTGATTTAAAATTGAACAAAAAGCTATCGTGCCAACATCACATCACACAATGCGAGTGTGTGTTTTATATTTGTTACAGGGTTCAGATTCATGATACCTGCTCTTTGATCAGTGCTACCCCAGTTATTTAAGGCTCTCAATGGAAGTCGTAATCTTATGGAAACAATACACACTGTACTCCAGACATATGAGACAAAAAAGAACAACATGGCTTACCAACTGAAGCCTGTCCACTGGACCAGCTAATGAAGAGCTTGTGAACACAGCGATAACAAGGATCAGCGCAACTCCTTTCATCCTGCCTGGTCTTTCTCCTTCTATCAGAGTGGTTAAGATAGAGCAGCTGAAGCTGGGTCTGTTTCATAAAAACACCTGTTGAAGGTGGGCGGGATGTTGGTGTTTACATCACTCCTGCGTCACTCGGTCTCGTAGGCTACTTTATGGGATGAATAAGAGACGGACCATTTAGAGGGACAACCGCACAGCTAAACATGTTTGTCTCCAAGCAAAAATTCACTGCAAATCAGGACGACAGGCAGTGTGTGTTCGTTAAAAAAGACATGGTTTATTTAAGACATTTGCGCACAATGTCCGAAACGTGGATAAGTCCCACACAAAAGAGTTCAGTCACCGGTTTTGAGATCCTTCAGTTTCGACAGAAACAGTGTTAAGAGTCAGCAGGGTAGCGGGTCATGCCCGGCCCTACCTGACCTCTCCCATCTCAAACAGAGGTAGCTAAAGATTATCTGAAATGACGGAAAAGATTAGAGATTCACTGGTCCACGTATTGATAAGATCCTCTGTTTATATATTACACATCTATAAACTCGATTCTCAGTTTCTGAGAGAGATAATTATTCAACTATTATGTGCAATGTTGTACAAAGAGTAGAAGAAAAAAAAAAAAGCAACATACAACTAAAAATAAATTAAAAACTCTGTAGTCCAGAAATCCAAAAAAATTAATAGTAAAAAAAATACTGCACCATGACTGAAGGTTACAACAGACATTGTATGTTATATAAAACCCATCAGAAAATAAGATCAGCAGAAGAACAGGGCTGAAACGAAAAGGAAGAAAACAGCATCCGTAATCAAAAATTCACAGTCAGTAATCCCAAATTAAGACCTGTTACCTTTGCAATCACACACAGAAAAAAAACAACTTCTTGAGACTAATTTACAAAGCCTGTTTGCTAATCCACACATGCAAAACAACCCTGATTCTGCACTGCACATGAAGGACAGGTTCCACCTTCCACAACAACAGCAACAGATGCCACTGCACAGACAAAGCCACACTGCTAATGCTGGTCTTTAGAGAATTAAATGTCTCTTTTTGGTCTCAATTGAACAGTTTACATCTATACAACCAAGGAGAAATGCAGAGAGCATTTAATGAGGTAATTCAAGCCACTGCTATCAACCATAACTGTTTCACCCCACTAGGCTGCGCTAGGGTGTCTCCTATCTGAAAACTGCAAGATCCGTAGGGCTAAAACCCAAAGCTGGTGAGCAGCTGGCGCAAAACCAGAAAGCGGTGCAGCAGACCTGACGAGAGTTTATTCCTCTTCAAAGTGTTCAGAGAATTTCAAGTGAGTCAAGTGTTAGAACTTTATCCAAAAGCAGTTCCACATGATGGTTGGATGGGTCATGGCACATCTAAGTGGAGGTTCTGCAAGTTCTGGTCACTGCTGTTGCTTTTATCGCAACATTCAGTGCAGATTCAGCACAATATCCCAAATGAAACACATTATAAAAGCATAAAAGAAACTGTCACTGATAAAAACATGAGATTGGGTTATATCTGCATGATGATGCTCTCCCAAGTAGTACACATTTGCTCGGCATAAACTGTCAGTGGTTACCTTGTACCTCTCTGTAAATCCAAAACACGCTTTGTGTTTAAAATTGTTAATGTTTATCCCAAGCAGATGTGTCTTAATTCTTCCCTTATCTCTCACCCTCACACACAAACACATACATATTATCCTGAATGGCCACACACACAACACATACTAACAAAAATAAAGTGGTCCATGTCCTCTCTGTGTATTCAACGCACTTCAGCTGAAGAGATCCCATACAAATCCTCTCCTAACAGTCATGATTTCTGTTTCTATTCTACCAAACATACTTCCTGTTCTTCATTGTGGCTGGTTCTTCCTTCATTAGCATCAAAAGAGAACAGCCTTGACCACAGGACCATACATACAGAAAGAGTAGCAGCTTTTGACAGCACTCAAACATCTAAGGAAAGAACGAGTCATGATTAAACATGAAAGCTGTTTTCTAGCTAATTAAAAAATAATAACAGGATTTTACCGTTTCTTGGTAAAATGCTATAGTGCCATGTTTGCTCTGAAATTTCAAGGCTTTCTGTAACATTAGAACCAAGATGGTTGTACCTCAGATGCAAACTCGTGGAACAAGGGCAAGACATCATGATCACGAATGCATTTCGGACCTTAACCCATTAGCAAAAGCATAAAAAAGTGTATAAAATTCTGTTCAAGTTAAACTGAAGCCTAAGCTGGCTGAAGGGGTATACATCCGACCCCTACACCACCTTCGTGGCAGACCATGGGTGCCATAAACATCCAGCGGTTGGTCTCAGGGTCATACATCTCAACTGAGTTCAGATTGGACTGTCCGTCGTAGCCTCCCACGGCGTAAAGGCGGCCACAGTTGGCCACCAAGGAGACACGACTGCGGCGAGTGTTCATAGGCACTAGGTGGCTCCACTGATCAGCCACAGAGTTGTAAACTTCGGCGCCGCTCAGAAAGCCAGAGCCGTCATAGCCTCCAGCGATGTACAATTGGCTACCCAGAGCTGCAGCACCATGTCGGCAACGCTTGTTCATCATGGAGGCCATGGGATGCCATAAGGCTGTATGCTGGTTATAGTACTCCACCTAGTGGACAAAAGAAATGAATGGAACTTTGTTACTATAGTCTGAAATAGACTTTTTATAACCTCCGATACTGCATTCAATATATTTTGCTACACGGTTAAAGTTCTTGTCCATTTTTTCATGCACAATACTACACTTTCATAGTTTGTTATGGTTATCTTTAATGTAAAAGAAGGCACCTTAAACATGTCTAGTGGACCTCTGGGGTATTAAGAGCAAGAGTCCATCACAGTTTGACAATTTCCCTTCTTTAGCACATCAACCAAATGTGCATCAGGTGTGCTTGGGCAAGGAAATCACCAAACTGTGCAGGAATCTGATCTTCCCGGAATGACGTTCCCCTCCCCCATCTCAGATCTAACTGTGGAAATAGATTTTTCTGCCATAAAATTATTTTAAAAGTCTTTCACTAACCGTGTTGAAAATCTGTAAACCATCATGTCCACCTGAAACAAATATCCTTCCTTCAAACACCGTCACACCTGCTGCACTACGACTCGCACTCATCTCCGTAACTATCGTCCATCTGGCCAGAGAGAGCACAAACACACATGCTAGTGATATTCCATTGTGATCATTTGTTTTAAAAATCACTAACAGTGAATAAAAATTAAGCTTTGCAGTCTTCTAACAAAATTACAACATGATTAGAATTCAGTCATAATATATGAAAAACACCCACCTGTCAGTTTCGGGAGAATAGCACTCTACTGAACTTAGCGAGGATTTGCCATCATAACCACCACAAACATATATATGTCCATCGACTACCACTGTTCCCATTGCACTTCAGAAAGAGAAAAAGAAAAGAACTTTAAGCAAATTAAATGCTATTACTCACATTTTCATAATACACATAATTCTATGACCATCATATCTGCAGTGCTTTAAGCCAAACTATAAGAATACTTTCATGTAAAGTGATATCTGCATTATTTTTCTTGATCACGTGTATTGCCCTCAAGAATGCAAATGACAGAGTTTCCATGTCTCTCTCTCTTTCCTCCTCTATGATGCCACTAATTCTGCAGGTCAGCAACCCACTTAACATCCAGCTTCAGTTTAGTTTACCTGGAGTCAGTCTGTCATGGGCTTTTGAAAAGGCCAGAAACTGTATTTGCACAAATAAAAGCTAGTAACTCCACCGGTAATTGGAAGTGTTGTGCTACAAAGTCAGGGAGAGAGAATATATGGTAACATGGTATTTAAACCCTGTGTTCAAGTCAGACTTTGAGATGAGGACATTCAAATAAGAAGAGCTCATCATTAAACCATGTTGTGGTTTCTTTAAAAATAAATAAATACATTTCTTAACCTCTTTACACATCAAATGTTATGCAAAGTAATAAAATCACACCAAATGTGCCATAATTTTTAAAATTGCTGCCTTGTTCAAAAGGTTTTTCACCAAAAAAACAACATTAAAACTAAATAACATACATGTAATAAATACAAAATATATGACCGTTTAGATTTTGACCTAATTTATGAAATCAAATGAACTTCTGCACAATATCCTAATTTTTGGAGATGCACATCATCTAGTTTGATCACTACTGATGATGATCACTACTGGTGGATATTTTCAGATGTCAGTAACCAGTTCAAATTGATGTTGACAGTTGAGTTGATACATTGTGCATAACTGACACAAGCTGTCTCACCTGCGTTGACTATTCATACTGGCCACTTTAGTCCACGTGTCCGTTTCTGGATTGTAGACTTCAACCGTGCTGAGCCGAGACTGGCCGTCGTAGCCTCCAATAGCGTAAAGCAGTCCATTCACTACAGCCACGCCTACTCGACTCCGGGCTGTGCTCAATGGCTGACAACGTTCCCAGCAGTTACCAATTGGGTCAAATACCTCCACAACATTTAACGAGTCACCTGAATGGAACACAAATTACTTTTTAACAACTAATGTGTGTTCACACCAACAAAACTGGTAATCAATGAGCTCAAATCAATGTACTCAATATTAAACAAATGGTCATAAGAGCCACTGGCTGAGAGGTGTACAACATAAACAATCATTTACCATCCAAAACGGCAACAGGTGTGCTGGTAATGGTAATATACACTGCTCAAAAAAATAAAGGGAACACTTAAACAACGCAATGTAACTCCAAGCCAACCACACTTCTGTGAAACCAACCTGTCCAGTTAGGAAACAACACTGACTGTGAATCAATTTCACCTGCTGTTGTGCAAATGGAACAGACAACAGGTAGAAAGGAGAGGCAATTAGCAAGACAACCCCTATTCAGGAGTGGTTCTGCAGGTGGTGACCATAGACCTTTTCTCTGTTCTCATCCTTTCTGGCTGATGTTTTGGTCACTTTTGCATTTTGTCAGTTCTCTCACCATAGAGGTAGCATGAGGCGATGTCTACAACCCACAGAAGTTGATCAGGTAGTGCAGCTCATCCAGGATGGCACATCAATGTGAGCTGTGGCAAGAAGGTTTGCTGTGTCTGTCAGCACAGTGTCCAGAGCATGGAGCAGATACCAGGAGACAGGCCAGTACACCAGGACACATGGAGGGGGCCGTAGGAGGGTAACAACCCAGCAGCAGGACCGCTACCTCCTCCTTTGTACAAGGAGGAACAGGACGAGCAGTGCCAGAGCCCTGCAAAATGACCTCCAGCAGGCCACTAATATACATGTTTCTGCTCAAACTGTCAGAAACAGACTCCATGAGGGTGGTATGAGATTTTGAGTATGATTCCAAATCCAGACCTCCAAGGGGTAAGAATTTTGCTTTACATTGATCATTTTTCTTGTTCTTAACACATTCCACTATGTAATAAATAAAGATTTTCAAATGGAATATTTTATTCATTGAGATCTAGGATGTGTTATTTTAGTGTTCCCTTTATTTTTTGAGCAGTGTATATTGCTCTACTGTATGCATTTTAAAATATGAACTTCAGGCCAAAACCTTATGTGCATAAGAAAAACACCTGTAATTATTTCATGTACTGACGTTGTGTGCTGTGATCTTAAGATGCATTAGATTAAATTAAATTGTAAAACATTACGAAAAATGGGGACAGGTGAACCTGCGCTGTTGAGGCCTCCGACAGCGTAGATTAAACCTGCAATGGACGTGCAGCATCGTTGCCTTGTTTTATAGGCAGGCAGATGTGGCCTCCGCTCTGGCATGAGATGATAATCCTTTGCCTCGTCGACAAGATCCCTGTTTGAAACAGAAGCACAAGTCAAACTTAAACTGTAAACTGTAGGGGTATTAGATGTGGTGCAAATTCTGGACTAAACAGTTCTGTTTCTCAAGCACCGCAGGGTCTGGAGAGTCCAGTCAAGTCAAGGTCAGTAAAGCTGTATCTTAAGTACACAGTGAAACAAAACACCATTACTCCAGGTCCATGGAGCAACACAAGCGCAAAAGATGCAATACAATAAATGTAAAGGGAATATGACAATATGATGGACAGGACCCAAAAAAAGCACTACAGAACATGGCCATAGCCATGAGGTAAACAGTGGAGGACCAAATCTACCAGACATTCATCAGCTATAATATTCTAGCAGCAGACGTGTTCAGGAATATGCAAAAGATGTATAAATATAGTATTTGTGAAATTTGATAAAGAGCAGTGGATGATTAGACTACTTAAAATGGTGCCACTATTGGTGTTGTTAACTGGTCTGGTGCATGTGTGTGTGCATGATTTCAGTCAGATCAGAGTAATGGTAGTAAGTTCTGAAGCTGCAAGTTGAGTAATCAGAAGCAGTTAATAACACTCAAGTCAAGACCTGCATTTGTGACAGCAGCGCACAAGCTCGTCCTGCTGAACTCGGTCAGCTAAGAATTGTGGTCTACAAAGGGGCAGTCTGGTCTTTGAGAGAAGCTCTGGCAGGCAGGGCTCCCGCTCTTCCCGCTGATGTCGCACCCACGCAAGAACAGCTTCAAATACCTGCAGATAATAAGCACAACCATGTTTAAAGAGACAGTTCATCATGTTATTTGAATGGATAAAACTAGTGAACGGCAGTCTGTTCTTATATAGACAATAGGCATTCAATTTTAAACTGCATTTCTATCGCTTTATTATTATTTATATTATTTATATATGTATATTGTTTATTATTATGATTTTATTAATTATTTATTCACAGTTAATAAACATGAAAGAGAATTTAGGTGTTTTATTCATTATTTTGGTATTTACAAAAATACAAAAATATAAATTAAAAAGCATAAAATGATACAGGATGAAACCAGAAACACTTCATCACTTGGCATCCTTTGTACCAAAACATTAAGTGTTACCTGGTATATTAAAATTGTGCATCCCTAGACTTTATAGTTTCAATAGCACTGATTGCACACTTCTGCGTACTTTTCTGAAAACAAACTGTAAAGGGCAATTTCAGATTGCAAAAAACAACAAGACAGCAAATACTGAGCTCATCACAGCCCACCACCTGTATCTATATCATATTTTATCATTCTTACACAGACCTGTTCCTCAGCTTTTATGTTGAGCTCATCACAGCCCACCAGCTCCATCACCTCCTCAGGCCGTAAGCTCAGAAACTCCTCCGATACAGACACCTCCACAAAGTGCTGATGCACAAAGCTGTTGGCCGCATCGTACAGCCCTGTGCACATCATGGTCTCGGCAAACTGGCGCACACCCAGACAGTTCTTTGGATGCAACCTAGCAGAAGAAGAGAACATGTGACTGAGTTGATGCATGCACTGCCAGTGTTATTGTTGTCTGTGTAGGTGGAAGAGTGAGTACCTCTCCTGAAGGAAAGAGCAGCAGGCGTCTTTAACATTCTGCAGCTGCAGGAAACTGGCTCCGATCAGGAGGGCCTGAACATTCTGCTGATCTATGGCTATGTGTCCGTTATAAGCAAAATTGATGAGAGCTTCAAGTGCACTGTGAAGGTACAAAAAGCAAGCATCACAACTGTAACGTCAGCTAAACATGTTGATAAATTACATTAAGTATATCAAGATCCCACTTTCTAATGTTATGGTCCATTCAAAAAGCACTACAGCTAAAAAATGCTTAAAAGTAACTGATTTGTATTTTGTCCATATTTGTAGAAAAGATTGTAATAAAATCCATGTTAACCCTTTTATTAATAAACATTATTAATAAACAAATTGACAATTCAATGTAAGTGTGAGTGATGCTTTAAGGAAATGGCTTGCATGATGCTAACTGGTGGGGTATAAGGTAGCTTTCAGATGGCAATCAGAAAAACTGCTTTATATTAGTGAGGCCGCTCTTTTTTAATGTAGAGAGTTCATTCTGAGCATCAACCATCCCTCTGATTTCCTGCTTTAATTCTGTCTGACACTGACTTTTCAAAAGCACAGCCAATGAGATAAACTGCTGTGTATGATGTTTTTAAAAGCAGCTCAAAAAGCTAAATAACTTCATGGTGACAGAATGATATTTCATTAACTCCCTTTGTTTCCTGGGCCTCAACCACACCTATCTGGATTTTGTTTATCAAACTTTAAAATGAACTTTATTTTAAAAGGAACAGAGCAGTAGATTCTAAGGCATCTATAAAGAACGTAAAGCTAAATTCAGTTATAAACATGCCAGCACAGTCATATCAGGATATTATAGCCACCGACATAATAGTGGGAATAACCACCCTTGGGTCAGATAACACTAACAAGGCGTCATGGCACAGACTGTATCAGATGACATGAAGTATTCAGAAAAACTCATCCTGGTCTACTGTGGCACATTGATTACTCTGTACCACTCGTTAAAGTTGTTGTTCCCCAATGTAGTGCCATTGGGGGCACTCAACGTACAAGAAGCCCTTAACTAGAACATCCACAAAGTCAGTGGTTTCCGAGATGCCATCTTCTTTCACCCAATACCCCATTATTAATTGCATCCTTTACCCATGACTACAGTTTTGCACTCTGCTACAGCTGACTGATGTGCTCGTTTATTTATTCATGCAGCAAACTGTCACATGGCATCCTGGGCCGAGTTCATTCCTAACCGGGGTGATCATAATATCCTGATATGACCATGTACATTCCATCACACATTACCAGCCCAGTTGTGTTCATGCTCACTACATGCAAACAGAAATAAACAAAATAAACATGGGATCTCCGTTTTCATGTGGACAGGACTTCAAAACAGAGAAAATGTTACATTTTCATAAATATCTGGATGTGTGTGGACAAGGTCTTGAATTAAGACTGGCGATATATTAGTGAATGATTTTCCCAAATGCAAAAGACTGAAAATTAAAATATGTTAGACACAATTTTGTTTTGGACATTTGCGTTCACACATACAGCTCGTCCTAGGAAATTCCAGAAAAGTTCAGGGTTACTGTAAATGTGTGTTTAGAGACGCAGATAAAACTGTGGCTGGAAAATCAAGTCTTTAAGACAACTTTAAGGTGGTTACCTTGGATCCATGCCTTGCATGACAATCTCATCCTGTTTACACTCCACCATGTCATTGGTGAACATGGCATGGAAGTAGGGAATGGAAGCAGCCAGAACTATCCTGTGGGCACTGAACTTGTGCTCTCCCACCTGAAACACACACACATTCACACCTTAATATTCCTAAGCCTTCATGAAGACTGCAAAATACATTCCTCACAAAACATTAAGATTAAGATGAACCAATTTGCCAATGGCATTTTGCAGACAACGGAATTTGACCTCCGCATTTAACGCATTCGTGCAGTGAAACACACACACACACAGAAGTACTTCCGAATCCTTATAATTCCACACTTACACACACACAAAGTCCACCCT
>BRDA01007140.1:780-16224 GCA_036984385.1 Crenuchus spilurus
AGTAGCCATAGTGGGGGCGGGGCTCTGCTCTGTACGCACCGGGAATGTTTGTGTAAACAAGATCCAGCACGTTAGCCCCACGGGTTGGAAAGTTCTCCAGGGAGCCATGCCCTCACACATCATTTTCTTCAAACTACTGTACATCGGTGCCATTTTCTTCAGACTTGCGAGGAGGAAAGTTCACTGTATACATCTGTGAAAAGAAGAAAATACTCTCCATATATCCAAGGTAAGAGTAATATAAATGCAGGTTTTGCTGTAGATATAGTTAGTGTTCACTAGCAGCACTATTTGAGATAAAAATTTAAAAAACACCCTTAAAGGCACAGTATGTTGTTTCAAGCGACATCTAGTGGTTTCGTTTCCATATTGCAACCAACTAAAGACTCTTTCCACAGCTCCCCCCTCCCTTCCAAACACAAAGAAGTCACTACGGTGGCCGTAAGGTGTCATAAATCTTTGATACTGCCGAACGCGATGTCTAATAGCAGCTTTAGAGCTAGTGATATGTCAAGTGGTAAGATTAATTTTAATGAGAAATTTAGGAAATGTAATATGTAAAAATGATCATAGCTACAATGCAGATGAAACATATTTTCTGCACTTCAGTACTGCTACTGTAAACGTTGGCTGTTTTGTGTACAAAAGACAAAATAATGTAACAAAGTAAACACATCAAACGTTTTTTTTTTTTTGCATGGCGGCACGCAGTTGCTCAGCGGCTTCTTAAGCTCCTATCATACCCAGTTTTAGTAGTTTTTATGTCGGTTTACATCGGTTCTGATACTGAATTTACGCGCCCTAGGCAGCTGAGTTACAGCCTAAACAAACTGATGCAGATAAGACACAGTTTAACCACAGAAGCAGCAACTCTGGACAACAACGTTCGGGCTGAGCTGGACAGACTACGGCTTCTTCGGACACCAGCCCGTTGGAGCAGAACCCATGCCAGGAGGAGGAAACGAGACCAGTGTCAGAAGAAGGGCAAACAGGGCGGCGTGCTAGCCAGGCTAAATTCCATCTCTTTTTCTCTCCAACATCCGCTCTCTGGATAACAAGCTGGACCTCCTGTGGCTGAGGATGAATGTTTCTGAGGAGATGAGGAACTGCACGGTGATTTGTCTCACACACACATGGCTGAACCAGAGCATGCCGGACTCGGCCTTCCAGCTCGCCAGCCGGCAGCTCTTCCAAGCAGACCGTAACCAGCAGTCCGGGAAAACCAGAGGGGGCAGCATAATAATCTATGTCAGTGAAGGTTGGTGTACAAACTGTGTGTTGGTAAACAGCCACTGCTCTGAGGCGAGCATAAGAATCTCGACGAGCATAAGATGTTCTGCCATCTTAACAAATAAACCAAAAATACCTTCATTCTTGCTTCTCCTCTGAGGATTTCTTCTTATTGAGGTTTCATTGAAGTATGTATGTATGTATTCTTCTGTTTTATGTCAGCCAATGGTAAAACAAAGCTACAGCGCCATCGAATCTGAGTGGCCAATTTGTCATTACAACACAAACAGTTTTGCTAGTCTCGTTTGTCCTTTTCGAACTACTGTAGAAACATGGCGATGCAACATCGCAGCCTCAGTCGGTGTTCGACCCCCGACCAATGTAGATATAAACAGCTTATTCTAAGGTAAAATAATCAAACGACTTCTTAGTTTATAATGATTAGATGTGTTTTTAATCATTTTTATTAGTGATTATATTAAATTCTGCTAAAAGATAACCCAAAAAATTACATAGTGAAGCTCTGCCTTCAATTTTCCACCTTAAATCTGAGTTTCAAATAAATAAAATAATAGATATGTCTGCTACAAAAATGTTAATGTGCAATATTTAGCTGTTGTGTTAAGTGTGAGTGTGTGAATGGTTACTGCTCACCATAGGGCCTCCTTAAAACTAGCTAGTTGGCTAGCTAGCAAACTTTCCCGCATGTTGTGTTGAAACACTATCGGTAAGAATAGTTCTTTTGGAAACACGCACATTTCAGCAAAAATATTTTTACAAAGCTATACCAGTGTTTTATACACTAAAACAAACTAAAAATGGCTGTTATTTAACCATGTTTTTTGTTAAGTGTGCATGTGTGAATAGTTACTGCTAGCCATAGTGCCACCACTAGTTGGCTAGCTAGGTAACTTTCCCGCCTATTGTGTTGAAACGCTATAGGTACAAATATTTTATTTGGAAACATGCACACTCCAGCAAAAATATTTTTACAAAGCTATACCAGTGTTTTAAACACTAAATAAATGGAATATTAAATACTTAAGTGACTGCTTTGTGTTTTTTAATCATTTATCCTATTGCTGTTCTGAGTTTACATTCTTCATGCGAGTGTTTTCAAGAGCAATTGTAGACTTTAAAGGGTAGAGTTTAAATGAGTCCACAAATGGGTTAGGGTGTGGAAGAAAGATGTCTATGATTACTCAAAGTTCATAATAGAAAGTCAGTCATAAGACAGCATGATGAACTTTTGGAGTCATCCCAAGTGTCTTTGTGGTCTTCACTGAAGAGAGCTCTGGTAAGAACATCCAAATATCATTGCCCCCTTAAATAGTGTCAGCCAGACTATAGTGACCAAGCGTCAGTATGTAAAAAAGAATAATAATCTTATTTATCTGTGACTCTTTTGTGGGAACATGTCCTTTTGTAAACAATGTAAATCACAATTTATAAGTATGTGTAATTGTTGGTGTTTCAGATGGTCAAAGTAGCGCTTCATTCAAAGCCAGGTGGTGACCAGATATTTCAGGAATATCACAAAACTAGTGGCCTTTCTGGTAGCATCAGAAGAAAGATGGTGAACATACTTGTAGCAGATATGGTGGAAGGCCATGGGTGAGTAAACGACAAAGAATCAGTTTTAGCTGCATTATTTTATATTTTCAACATTTTATCCTGGCTTTTACTAATATTACTTTTCTGGTTTTAATGAAGGACCTCACCTTTAAATGTCCACGTTGCAAATGCCCTTGTGGAAGTACATCCAGTTACAAAGGCAGCCCGAAATCCCACAGTGAAATTATTACAGTTATCTGTTGATGAATGCAAGTAGGCAATGTCCCTGAATAAACACTCGGCTGACAAAACACTGTTTAAGGACAAAATTAATGCAACATTGAAGCACAGGCAGAAACTTGTTCATGATCCAGAGAAGACTTCAGCCATCCTAGACCTCTTTCCTCGATTTCTTGATACAACTGGCTTGGTAAGGATAATTTGTAAATTGTCACATGACATCATAGTCATAAAAATGGTCTTCAAACCTTGTTAAAAATTTCAGGTTGACCAAGATTTCACTCTGCTGCTTGAAGTGTAAGTCTCAGGCAGATTCCTTGCAAAGTGGCCAACAATATTCATTCCCAAGATAATTGCATTAGCACTCCCAAGAATTTGATTATGGTAATGTTATCCTTCATAAGTGTTGAAATTAAATATGTGTAAATGTGTGCTGAAATGAAATGGTTTCTGTTCTTTTTTTTCCACGTACTAGAAAAAAAAGAAAAGATCAGTGCATCTGAAGCTGAGGACCGCCTGGTGAAGTTCATGAGAGTAGGTTGTTTTTTAATAGAAATGTAGATGCTTATTAAAATTTGAAGACATATAGAGACTGCATGTGATATGTAAATGCTAGCAATACATTTGTGTTCAATAAAAGAAGTAGGGACCCCAAAAGGCTCAGCAACTAAAGTGCTGACCATATGATTTGTTGATCAGCAGTTTGAATCAGTCTGCTTTGTCATCTAAGCAATTAGATCCTAAGAGAAGCACAGTTGCCCTTGCATTCTCTTGGCAGGTAGTTGGTGCCTCCAATAATCACAGCTAGTGTGCTGCTAGTTAGCACAGGTGTCTGTTAGATGATGTATCAAAGGTGAGCAGTTAGTGCTTTCTTCAGTATGTTTTGCTGTTTGGTGATGATGCATAAGCAACAGACCTATCTCAAGTACTGAAAGAAAAATGTTGGAGGAAGCGTGTGCTCGTCTACACCATTATAATATGGAAGGTGTGTGATTGGATAATTGGAATGACCAAATCAGAGGGACAATTGGGATTAAAGTCCTGTCTTTCTGTCTGTCTTTGCTTTTCTTGTAGGTAGGAATGACCATGGTGATATTTCTTGAGAAAAGTGGATCAGCACAGCCCTATCTTCTGTGTTGGGAGAAAGGAGAACAGCATCCACAAGTACATAATCCTGGACCAGAAAGCAATTCCTTGTGATTCCAAGACCGCAGGTGCAACTTTTGACAAACTCTTCAAGGCACACTTTGTATTTGCTGTGTCCTACAATGAAGCTTTGCACAACTTCTTCACATTCATCCAAACCACAGTGTATGGCATTGATGTGGGTAAGGCTAAGGAGAGTCCATGGGTCAAAGAAATTTGAGTGAGGCTTCTTTGACATGAACTTTGAAACCATTTTTTGTGCTAAACAATGTGAACTGTGTGTCTGCAAAATACACAAAAAATTGTTCATTGTTACTTCCCCATTTGAAGTTTGAGCATGGTTTGTATCCTGGACGTTCATTGCATTTAAAATGTAGCCAGGGTGCTCATCTGTTTTTTGTACTTATGGTTTTAAGAAGTATTTGTTACAAGTGCATATTGAGCATGTTTCTGATGCAGTTGATCATTGTTTATTTTCAAAGCAAGAACACGCTTAATGCTATTCAGACTTGGTGCCTTTTGATTTGAACATTATGGAACAGTGTATCAGATGTTTGTTTGCAGTGATGTCAAAAATGAAATGCCTGTTTTCAAAAAGATTGTCAATATAATCATCTTTGCGTCTTTGTCATGTGAAATGCCATGAGTTCAGCACAATAATGCCGTTCATAATACAATGTTTGTTGTGATGATATAAGTAACATTTTAAATAAAATGTTCGTAATATACTTCATTTTTGGGGTTTTTTATGCAAAATCAAGAAATGTTACTTAAAATGAGTGTAGTTTTATTTCTGGTCACTTCTGAAAGTGTTTAAATAGGAGCTAATGTTTTACTCTAGTGGAGTTATTTTTGCATTGACTTTCAAATGTGTTAAAATAAGAGTTAAAATTTGACACTTTTTTAAACACAAACACCAGTGTAAAGTCAACTACTGGCAGTGTAGAGTAGTGTTGATTTTTGACTATATAGAAAATCAAAACTTTTACTATGTGTGTGGACACATACATTCTTGTCTGGTGTTAAATTTAACACTTGTGATTTTGCTGTGTATAATTTATAACACAATGCTTTGCATTATATTAACTTGGAAAAAAAATGTCAAAACCTCCTTTTACTTAAATAAGTAAGTTGAAGTCACTAATTGGGGCAGGTGCACATAACTCACATTAATCAGTCATCTTTATTTTAAAATTACATAGCTAAGTTGAAATAATGCATACTCTGCATTTAAATCATCTTGCAAAGATGATTCCTAAGGGAAACTAAACTTGAGTTGAAGTAAATATTTTTTATTTTATTTAACTTGGAACTTTAAGGCAGCTTTTGAACTTAAGCTTTTAAGTTTAAACTGGTAATATTTTTTACAGTGTATGTTCACTACTCTGCCAAATATTCTCAATTTGCGGATGTTAACATTCAACAGGTCTGGTAGTAATCATGCCTGAGAGTGATCCTAAACTACAGAAGCAAAATCTGGACTCCTAATATAGTTCTATCTGCTATTACTGTATAAATGTGTAAATGTTTTTTTTTCTATGGACTTTTCATTTGTTTCATTTGAATGGCTAAAATCATTATTAGTTACATCATTAAAGTGATAATGGGATACTAATTTGTCACTAGGCCATTGTTTTCTCATCCTTTTCTGTGCAGTGGACCTGTTTTGCATGTCATTTCTGTTCTCTTTTAGCAGATCTTCATCATGACCTTCCTCACTTTTGTCTCTGCTGCTGTTTTTTCTTGTTAAGGTAAAAAGATAAATCTACCTTATCTGTTAGAGAAATTTTAATATGTTATAATAAGAGAGAAACAAACATAACCATGGAAATGTGACAGCATCAAATCAATGACAAAAGTAACTGAGACATTTTCCCTTTGAGACATTTCATTTGAAAATGTTTGCTGCAAAAAAGGGAATTGAAAAATCATTGCATTTAACCACTCAGCAAGTTCCTCAACAAGTTCCTCAACGCTACCTAGAAAGTGCCTCATATCTCAGAAAGTTTTACTTCTCAGAAATGAACTTTGTATACCTATGGGATGGCTTAAATAAAAGGATGCACTAAAGCGAGTGAAGGAACAAGCACAGGACGAGTACACTTCATTGGTTTCAAGTAGTGGCAGGTAAAAAACTTCAAGTTCTTGTTGGTTTTATTATATTCCAGAACCAAGACAATGTAAAAAAGGAAAAGACATTGAACTGTTCCCATGATACAGAGGTTTAGTGTTTGAAAACTGATTTAACTGTAAGAGCAGCTTTCTGATCATTGTTTTTGGCAATTTATGCACTTTAATAAAAAAAATTAAAAACTCTGGTAGCTGTACTTACTCACATTTATCCTATTACTAGTGCATCTTCAAACAATAGAATATTTTATATTCATTACATGTAAATTTGCAAACTTTTTTGGTTTTATTGTTGATAAGGTTTGAATAGTAATATTTAAACTGAATTGAATGTAAAGAAGGATACTTAGCAGGTATGTAGAATTCATGTGCAAGGGCACTTTTACTGGCAATCTTGGCAAAAAACAATTCAGGAGCAAAATTAAAGGAGAAATCTTTAGCACAACTTGAAACATCAGAGCCTTCCTTTACATCAAAACAGGAATCAATGCTTAAGGTCAGGAGTCTATAAACCCTATGAGCTCAACTTAGTAGTCTTGAAAAGCAAACATTTACAAACTGGCATTGCTGCAGCAAAGGGCTGTTAATACTCTACAAGAAGCTGAAACAAGGGTGAGTCCAAAATTATCCACAATTTAGTTATATTAAAACTTCTGTTGGCTGTGATGTAAATCTTTTTTCAGCACCAGGGATAGTCAGGAGACAGTGAAGTTATTAATCAAATCTGCTTTATTAGATATGCGAAGATGACCAGGTCTGCTGCTCTGATCTTCTCTCCCTCCTTCAAATGTCTGCAGGTCCTCAGCCTGTCACACACTTTTAAAGAAAAAAAACGACCCCCCTCAATCCAAAACAGATGGTCATATCTACTCTGAACCTCTGCCTGACTGCAGTGCAACAAAACAAAACACACTTATGACTTGCATGAAAGAAGAGCAGTGTGCAGTGATTTGTTTTTGTGGTTTGAGGGATTGTTTGATGATGAAAATATAAATATATCTTTTTGAAATAAACAGGAACACAAATGAACTTTTTCACAATATCCTAACATGTCATCCAAAGACCTAAATCACACTGACTACTCCAAAATAAGATTGGGATGTGGTTTTAGCAGGTTTACACAGGTTTTCACAAAAATCACTGACCAACTTTAGGTGAATATTGATATAATATACTATTTAAATAATAAAATATAATTAACATAATTAACTAGATAAATACACATACTTTATTAAAGACATTACACAAAGACAAGACATCCAGCACATCACATGTACATCTCACACATACTTACACTGTTCTGCTGTTTCTGGTGAATTGTTGAGTCTAAACTGAAATAAAGTGAATATTCAGTCTTATATTCAAGTATTATCATTATCACTAATGTTACTGAGCCGTTTCTCCTTTACTGTGTGTGACTCACAAAGTGGACAAGTTTAACATGTTTTTTTTTTTTTTTTCCAGAAGATTTTCATCATGAAGCTCCTCACTCTGGTGCTGTTGCTGATGTTTTGTTCTGGATGTTTCAGTAGAGTTGTTAACAGTTTTAGCCCGGAGTGTGAACGGTTCTTTGTTAATCCAGATGGAGTTTTTACTCCTCCAACTGTATTTAGAGGAGATAATTACAAACAAATCTGCCAAATTCGAGATAAAACATATGAATATGCCACACTTTATGACACAGCCAACAAGATCCCTGTTTACTCAGCATACAGGTTTGAAGGAAGAAAGGACTGTACTAGATATGACAACTGGTATATTGAACCCCAGGTATGTATAACCAAGTATTCATATGCTTTGCTCTCATGTTGAAAAGGTAGTTTGTCTCTTAAATATATGTTCTTTTCTTTCTTGCAACAAATTATTACAGCTTGAGGACAGCGGGAAAGATGAAAAAATGACAAAAGAAACAGGCATCACCCTACCACTAAACCAATCAAGCAACAAAGACTATAAAGACTCTGGCTATGATAGAGGGCACCTGGCTGCAATTTTTCATGCCAGTTCACAGAGCTGTGCTAATGCCACGTTCACTCTCACCAATGCTGCTCCACAAAACCTGAATTTCAATCGAGGCAAATGGAGGACAACAGAGAATGCTGTGGCTAAGGCTCTGGAAGAGAACTGCAAAGGAAATTTTGGGTTCATTGTCACTGGAGTGGTTCCTGGTAACAAGACTATAAATAACAGAGTTTGTGTGCCCAGTCACTTCTGGACTGCTTACTGCTGTCTAGACAACAATCTTAAAGTAACGGATTCAAGTGGCTTCTTAGGAGAAAACAAAGCCAACAGCATAGTAAAAAAAATGCCAGTCTCTCAGCTTGATAAAAATCTAACAAATCTCTATGGTAAAGCTTTCCAAGTATTTGGTGGAAGGTGCTTCATCCAGAGATCATCTTGTTTTCATTTCAGTAAAAAGTTTTGTGGGAAGAACCGGTCCCAAAGGGTATGCTTGAGGTTCTGCAGCTCACATGTGCATGAGTGAGGTTGTAGGGTGTTCCAGTCCTCATTCTGTCAATCCAAAGGATGCTGACAAGTGCCCTCCATGTGCCCTTAAGTTCTTCACTTGCAATAAAGTAGACTCAGCAGCACGCTTTTACACACAGTTCCCTTCTTACAACAGCCGCTACCAATCCAAGCTTGTGGGTTCTTTTTGAGCTGTGTGAGCTTCATGGTGGTGAAAAAATATTCATTCATTCATTCATTCATTCATTATCCCACCCGCTTAATCCTTATCAGGGTCGCGGTTAGTCCCCTACCCCCTCACTGGGCGCAGGGCATTGCATTACACTATTCAACCAAGCCCAGGACAGGGCGCCAATCCATCACTGGGTGTACACATATGCACGCACACACACACACTTACGGGCAATTTTTTTAGAGTAGCCAATCCACCTGACCTCCATGTTTTTGGACTGTGGGAGGAAACCGGAGTTCCCGGAGGAAACCCACGCAGACACGGGGAGAACATGGAAACTCCGCTCAGATGTGGACTCAAACCCAAGACCTCGGCGCTGAGAGGTGAACGTGCTAACCACTAAGCCACCGTGCCGCCCCCCCAAAAAAAATAAATAAATAAAAAAAAATAAAAAAATAAAAATAATTCAGTTGTGAGTTAAAAGCATTTTTAAACAATATTCCTGAGATGTGACCTAAAAACCTATTAACAATATATAAAAGTATAAAAAACTAAAGTGACATTAATTGTTCCACTCAAACAAGTGTATCCACTTGAATGAATCTGCATAAAAGAGTAAATGCTTTGAGTCTGTGTTAAGGTAGGGAGGGGACACCTAAGTGTGATCTCACTTTGCGCTCTCTCTGGTCCTCTCTGTGTTGTGAATGAGACCTGATCTGTGGATATACTTTTGCTTGGTCTGTATTTGTATGTGTTTTTACTTTTATAAATCTGTAATGCTGAAACAACTTTCCCAATAAACTTTTATATCTTATTAAATGTAAAACTTTGACTCCGTGTCATCTTTTCAGCTTCTGAGTTTCTCATATGTTCTTAAACTTTATCTTAGTCATGTTGGGGTAAAATGACCAAACAAATGTTTTTGAATCTGACATTTGTGCATTAGAGGTGTGCATGTTGTTGACATCATCTGAGCACAGAGTGAGGACCACAGTACGATTTAGGACCTAAATTGTGTGTGTGTGTGCGCGCGTGTGTGTCTATGTGGTTTAATAGGACAAAACATCACCATTACAAGGCGTATGGGGACACCGACAGTATGAACGTTGTTTTCTGAGTCAAATAAATATAGGTCGAGAGTTTTACTTCAATAATTAATGGCACAATTTACCCCAATGTATTCTCACCAAAGGCACAACTTACTCTGCACCAGTGACAATTGTGCCATGAAACCACTTTTTTCAGAAAGCTATATTTTTTAAATATTATAGTTCAGATCCAAAGTGATTGTTCCCAGGGTTGCACCACATCCTGAGATTTATGTAGATATTTTCATTGGAAGCATTACTGTCATGGCTTTGTTTTAAAGTCACTTTAAGTAAAAACTGGCACAACTCGCCTCACTCTCCCCTATTCATTAATACTGAACACTCAGTCATGGTCTCAATAGGTCCTTGTCATTTGTAGTGAATATTTCTAATTAAAATTGTTCCTTCTGAGCAGTGGTATACTTTGAAACATGGTACAGTATATTTGTTTCTATCCAAAGAGCCGTAAGAAGTGAAACAGAATATAATTGATTATTAATATTATCCCTCCCCCCGCTCAATGACTGCTTGTAAAGTGGTTTATACTAACTAACAAAAGCACTAACAGGTTTACAATATTTTAATTACGACCTCAATTTGAGTTGAGAGAAGTTTGTCATATTGCATTGGGTAACAACACTGCATCCCCTGTTAGAGATGGAGGTTTAATTAATAGCTCTGGGCAAAAACCACATGGCAGGAATAAGAGTAATTGAACATCTTAACATTACATTTGCTGAAAAATCGTGCATGACTGAAAGCCCCTCGGAATAAGAGCATCTGCTGAATGCGCCAAGTAAAATGAATATAATGGGATGCATTTTTACAGAACCGAACATTTCTGTTTACAGTGCTATGAAAATGTATATGTTCCTCACTGATTCATCCTATTTTTGCTCATTTATCTCATTAAAAAGTTTCAGATCATTCAATTAATTTTAAGATCAAGACAACATGAGTCAACAGAAAATGTTTATTGGTCATTTTATCTGTTAATGTAAAAGATTTATTTAATAATCTATATGAAACTCTAATTGCCTCATAAATCTAATAACTGACTGTGCCACAACTGGCAGGAACAACTGCAATCAAACATTTGTGTTAATGTTTCATGAGTCATGAACTTGCTTGATTGTGTATTTTGGATTATTGTCCTGCTGAAGAACTAGAACTGAAATCTAGAGTCTTTGAGCTAGTTTTGACCAACAGTGGTTTGCGCCTTGCAGCTCTACTATGGATACCATTTTTGCTCATTGTCTTTCTAATCATGGATTCATGTACACTAAAATTAATTACGGCAAGTGGGGCCATTAGCTCTAAAGATTTTCATCCATTTTCTCACTTTGGTCTCTGCTACTGCTGTTTTTTTCCAGTTAAGGTAAAAAGGTAAACCTGCTTGTCTGCTAGAGGCATGTTAAATATGTTGAAGGAGAGAAAAAAAAAATAACTATAAAAATGTAGCATCTTGCCTGGCTAAAGTAAACAATAAAAGTAATCTGTAAATGTTACAGCACAACAAGATCCTCAATTCTAAGACAAGTAATGAAAGTCAAGTTTGAAATGTTTGAGACATTTAATTTTAAAATGTTTCCTGCAAAACAAAAAAAACCCCTGAAAATATTTGTATTAACCACTTAGCATGTTTCTCAGAAAGTTCCTCATACCTCAAAAAGTTTTTCCTGCTCAGGAATGAACACTTTCTGGTCTGAATGCAAGTGATTGCGTAAATATAAAGATGTACTAAAACAAGTGAAGGAACAAGAACAGGACAAGTGCGTTTCATTGATCTAAAGCTGTGACAGGTAAAAAAAACTTCTTGTTTATATTATATTCAAGAACCAACTCATTTAAAAAGTCAGTGTAAAAACAGAAAAACATTTAATTTCTATGATACAAATGTTCAGTTTTTGTAAACTGATTCAACTATAAGAGCAGCTTTCTGATAGTTATTTTTGGCAATTTATACACTTTCATTTTCTAAAAATTTTA
Source organism: Crenuchus spilurus (assembly GCA_036984385.1). Lineage (NCBI taxonomy): Eukaryota > Metazoa > Chordata > Actinopteri > Characiformes > Crenuchidae > Crenuchus > Crenuchus spilurus. Next base: position 12,796 of record BRDA01007140.1, read on the forward strand.
ACCTGGTCTGTAGAATGAATCAAAACTAATTAGTTTTACTTAATAACATTTATACAATTACTAATGCATCTCCAAAAATATCACTATAGTGAAAAAGTTTATCTGTGTTCATAATTTAATAATAATAAAAAAGGTAAACTGTCATATTTTAAATTCATTACATATAAAGTAACATTTCAAGCCTTTTTGGTTTTAATGTTGATACTGTTTGAATAGAAATTCTTAAACTTGGATGTAAAAAAGGATACTCAGCATGTATGTACAATCCAGTGTAAGGGCACTTTTATTTGCAAAAGTAAATTAGAATTCAGAATTAAATTAACTGGAAACTCAAATTAGCTGGAAAATTTATGCTGACAGTTTTCTGGGAGTCTTGAAGTTCAGTATTGAAACATTATCAGGAAAAAGGTTCAATAATCAACAAGTTCTCATTACAGAGAGATGCTCACTGAAGAGCTGAAGGCTAAAACTCAAGCTAAACACAGAGAACTGATCCAACACTGCTGTGTACTTGTATAACAATATACATCAGGACACCACTGTCCATACTCTTGACAGAGAATACAAAATGGACAAAGTGTATGGAAAGCAGGGAGAATGTGTGGAAAAATCATATATTTGTTAAAATGAATTAAAATTCATATTACAGTCAGAGTACAGATTATTTTTGACTCACCCTTGTAGGTAAGGAAGTGCCCTGTAAAAGCAGGCAAAAATTAATCCAGGAAGTGCTGGCAGTACTAACATTGAGATTCTGGATTTCTTTTGATTTTCATGAGCTATAAGCCACACTGATCATTAAAATACTTTATATGTTATTAATATAAAATAAAAATACATCTTTTTGAAATAAATGTGAACACAAATGAATTTTTTCAAAATAGTCTGATATTTGGAGATGAAATACAAAGTCTGCACTCCGAGATGCACTTGAATGAGCTATTTAATCATTCTTAAAGACACACTCAAAAATAAAAGTCATACTGTGTCCTTAACCACACTGTCTACTCCACGACACATACGTTAAGCTCAGGATGTGATTTGAGCAAGTTTACAGAAGTTTTGTTGAGGTATTTTTACAGAAATCACTGACCAACTTTAGGTGACTGTTGATATAATATACTATTTATATAATAAAATATATTCAACATAAGTTAACATAATAAACTAGATAAATATCATGAAGACATTACATAAAGACAGGATAGCCAGCACATCACATGTGCATCTCACACAAACAACACTTACACTGTTCTGCTGTTTCTGGTGAATTGTTGAGTCTAAACTGAAGTAAAGTGAATATTCAAATATTATAATCGAGTATTATCATTATCACTATTGTTACTGAGCCGTTTCTCCTTTACTGTGTGTGACTCACAAAGTGGACCTGTTTAACATGTTATTTTTGTTATTTTCAGAATATCTTCATCATGAAGCTCCTCACTCTGGTGCTGATGCTGATGTTTTGTTCTGGATGTTTCAGTGAAGTTGTTAACAGTTTTATCAAAAAGTGCAGTGATTTCTTTGTTAATCCAAATGGAGTTTTGTCTCCTCCAACTGTATTTAAAGGAAGTAATTACAAACAAATCTGCCAAATTCGAGATGAAACATATGAATATGCAACACTTTATGACACAGCCAACAAGATGTTTACTCAGCATACAGGTTTGAGGGAAGAAAGGGTTGTACTAGATATGACAACTGGTATATTGAACCCCAGGTATGTATAACCAAGTATGCATGTGATTTGCTCTTATGCTGAAAATGTAGCCTGTCTATTAAATACCTGTTCTTCTTCTCTCCCTAAACAAATGTTTAAAGCTTGAAGACCCCAGTGCAAGGCCAAAAATGACAGCAGTTTCACGCAATACCCTACTACTACATCAAGCAAGCAACACAGACTATAAAGACTCTGGCTATGATAGAGGGCATCTGGCTGCAGTTTTACAATCCAGGTCAAAGAGCTGTGCTAATGCCACCTTCACCCTCACTAATGCTGCTCCACAAAACCCGAGATTCAATCAAGTCATATGGAAGGACACAGAGTACACTGTGGCTAAGACTCTGGAAGAGAAATGTGAAGGAAATTTTGGGTACATTGTCACTGGAGTGGTTCCTGGTGGTAATACTATAAATAACAGAGTTCGTGTGCCCAGTCACGTCTGGACTGCTTACTGCTGTATAGACAACAATCTTAAAGTAACGGCTTCGAGTGGCTTCTTAGGAGAAAACAAAGCCGACAGCATAGTGGGGGAAATGCCAGTCTCTCAGCTAGATTTATATCTAACAAATCTCTATGGCAAAGGTTTCCAAGTATTTGGTGGACATTGTTAATGTTTTAGATATTGAGGAAATAATATCTTACAGGCACAGTATGTAGTTTCCAGCGACATCTAGTTGTTTAGTTTCCATATTGCAACCAACTAAAAACTATTTCCACAGCCCCCCCTTCCAAACACGAACAGTGACCGTAAGGTGTCAAATCTTTGATACTCCCAAACATGTCTAATAGCAGCTTTACAGCTAATGATATGTCAAGTGGTAAGATTAATTTGAATAAAAAATTTAGGAAATGTAATATGTAAAATTATCATAGCTACAATGCAGATGAAACATATTTTCTGCACTTCAGTAGTGCTATTGTAAACGTTAGCTGTTTTCTGTAAAAAAGACAAAATAATGTAACAAAGTAAACACATCAAACTTTTTTTTTCACGGCAAGATGGCGGCACGCAGTTGCGCAGCGGCTTTCCACACTCCAAGCTACCCAGTTTTAGTAGATTTTATGTCTGTTTACGTCGGTTCTGATACTGAATTCACGCGCAAACGGGACGGTGTGCTAGCCAGGCTAAAGGCTAACGCTAAACGCCCCCCATTCCATGTCTTTTCCTCTCCAACATCTGCTCTCTGGACAACAAGCTGGACCTCCTGCGGCTAAGGATGAATGTTTCTGAGGAGATGAGGAACTGTGCGGTGATTTATCTCACAGAAACATGGCTGAACCAGAGCATGCCAGACTCGGCCTTCCAGCTCACCGGCCGGCATCTCTTCTGAGCGGACCATAACCAGCAGTCCGGGAAAACCATTATGGAGGGCACTGTATATATATATATATATATATATATATATATATATATATATATATATATATATATATATATATATAAATACAAACTGGATTCCAAAAAAGTTGGGACACTAAACAAATTGTAAATAAAATCTGAATACAATGATGTGGAGATGCCAACATCTAATATTTTATTCAGAATAGAACACAAATCACAGATCAAAAGTTTAAACTGAGAGAATGGATAATTTGAAGGGAAAAATATGCTGTTTCAAAATTTCATGGTGTCAACAAATCCCAAAAAGGTTGGGACAAGGCCATTTTTACCACTGTGTGGCATCCCCCCTTCTTCTTACAACACT
>BRDA01007141.1:13838-38418 GCA_036984385.1 Crenuchus spilurus
TAATGATATTAACAATGGGAAGTTATTTGCAAAGTCTTAAATTTCACGCGAAACATTTATGTCCAGTCATCTGGACATTTGGAGTTAGACTACTGAATGCTGCGTTAAGCGTATCGCGAATACACACGTCTTAAAACCACTGGTATTCCTCTATATTTATTACATTTTTCAATGCTATACTCACCTTCTCATGTCTGTTTAGGGCTGACAGTACAAGAGGTGCTTGAATTATTAGATAATAGATAAAAAATAATAATAATTATTTTATGCTTATTATTAGATAAGAATAAAATAACAGAAATGTACTACAAAATGTTTATATTTGTTCATATCAGTAATTTTACTGTAAAAATGTATTATATATTTCCACTAACAGTTAACTCTGAAAATCCATTCAATTTGTATTTTGTATTGGTGCTAACAAATGAGTTCATTATTCAAAATCTTTCAGATTTCATGCCCTTATTTCCAAATGTCCAGTATACTGGACACTCAATATCTTACAGTCTCCATGCACTTTTTTTGTTTTATGCCATTTAAATGTTTGCAATAAACATATTTCATTACAAAATATAGATAAGATTCCAAAAAACATTGAAATATTTACATTATAAAATAAAATACAAATATAATAAAATAAAATAATAAAATTAAAATGAAATGAAAGAAAAAAATAATTAAGTAAATAACATAAAAAAAATCAATAAAAAATACTAAGCTAAACATCAGTTCCCAACACACTGTCTTTTTTTTATTTTTATTTATTTATTTTTTTTTATTGTAGATATTTCCATGATGGTGAACCTGATCAATCTCTTCTCGTTGCTTGCACTCATGACTCATGTTAATTGCAAGGGAATATTATTTAACAATTTAGCATCGTTTGATACTGTGATAAAATGGTATTTTTGGAACATATTGTGATACTAAATTATCATACCTAGCACTACTACTCTGTCCCAATGTGAAGTGTTCATAGACATGTGAGACTAAGAAACTGAACCACAATGTTTAAAAGACACAGTGTAGGTATATAATCCTGTTCAGATGCACACCAGCAGGTACGTGACAGTGTTTGCTAAAGAAGTGAGCACACCAGTCAGTTGTAGCAGAGTTTAAAACCATCGTCATGGTCAAGGGCAAAGTGTGGTAGCGTCTCTGAAATCCCTAATGTCATATGAAGTTTTAGAGCTGCTGAAGTGAAGGTGTACTGAGAATGGACTTCTTGTACATTGAGTGTCTCCCAAAAACATAACAGTGATGACCAACAGGCCACTGATGCCACAGGAGAACAACGACTCAGACGAGAGGTACTGGGCTACCAATGCGCCACAGTGGACCAGTTAACCTCTATAAAGAAAACAGGAGCAAGTAGGATGTCAGGGATCACCATGGGGTCATAATATCTAATTAAAAGTCTAAATACAATAGAATATACAATATTTGATTGGAAATGTGGCTAGAAAAGTTTAATCAGCTCATCTAAACTATTTCTCCCAGTAATGCTGTCTCTGATAGACAGTTGATAGTAGATAGTTGAGTAAGGGGCCCTGCTGGTGACATTCTGCAAAAATAAAAAATCATCTTATTTTTATTTGCACATGAGAACATGACATAATAAATCAGGAAATCATGAAATCATGGCCATGACTTATTAACACTTGAGAACAAACTCATTTGTGGCCAAGCTTGTTTCGTCACGTTAATAAGTTGTGGCCACAACTTAATTATCTTGTTCCCATGCTTTATGAAGTCATTGCTGCTTGTTAGCAGGGTTCTGTAATTGAGTGACACTCATTTTTTTGTGAATTTGGGAGGGTTTCTGATGGATCTGCGTATTACAAGACAAAATATCTTTTCACAAAGCACGATGACGTCTGCCTGAACAATCACAGAAACGTATGTCTGGATGGGACATAATATCAGACCTGACTTTAAACACTAGGAGGGAGAAAAACACAGACATGGCAGGTCTGGATGAAAATAAGATCACATGTGTCACGTTAAGAGAAAGTAGGCAGACAAGTGCGCATAAAAATTAAACATGTTGGCAAAGGTACAAAAGGGAAAATCCAAAAAGCAACGATCATAAACCAAGAGACAGATGAACAAACAGAGCAGCATAGAGACAACTCGAAAGACAACGTTGAAAAAATACAGGCAACAGGTAAAAGACGGCCAATCAGAGTAAAGACAACATGGCTTGTTATGAACAGATTAACAGGGACAAACAGTGGTGGCGCTCCGCACATGCACCCACAATGCCTAGCGCTGGTACTAGGGACAATAGTGATGAAGCAGTTAATGTAAATGTCCTTAACCATCTGGAGTCTGAGCGTATTTCAGACACTCTGATGTAGTCTGACATGCCTTCCCGTTTTTACAAATTACACACATCTAAAATTACTTGTACCCAGACTGTTAGACTTGTTTTGTTCAGCACAAACTCGGCAACAAAAATGTCAAAACAGTAAGAGTGTCATAAATCTATATTTTTATTAAATTTGCTCTAAACTTCATTTTCAGATGTGCTGATATATTGTGAAAAAACACTGAATAAACAGAGGTGTTGTCTACACTCTGGTCATTACAGTTTATAAAACTTGTATGTGGTTTTATTTCTAAAACAAACTGAATGTGAGGTGACTATAGGCCCTAGATTGGATATTTATGGAATAGGTGTGAGGTGAGGTGTTGGAAGCACCTTTGTTTTTGTACATTCCTGGGCCACTAATTCTCCACTGGTATGTTCGAAATTACCATGTCGTCACCATATGAAAGGCAAATGGCAGGAAAAAATCGCTGCACTCTGACTCGTGCTGAGAAATATGTGTCTGCTTATTTAAGCTCCTCTCACAAGAATCTAAAAATATATTTTGATTCAACCTATATATATTTGAAAAAACAGACCCAAGATAAAATCTCTCAGAGTTACATATGCTAGTGTTATTGAGCAACAGGTTAGAACTCCGGATCTCTGAAATGTCCTGTGATTGGTCCCCTGTTACGTGATCATTCAGGGCATTTTGGGAAGTGGAGCTTTGTTGGTGTGAGGAGATATAGAGGTGTAAATAATAAAATTAATGTGGGAGCCCATGTAAATATAACTCAGTCTGAATAAACTATTATTACTTTAATTTATTACAAAAATCAATGGGTGTGTATGTAAACATTGATGCTAATTGAAGGCACAGAAGTGAAGGTGTTGATAATGAATGTAATCAAATGTAAATAAACACTAAATACAATACTAATGACTGATTCTAAGGGTTAACTGTACTTGCACTTGAGACCAGCTTCTGTGACGCCGATGAAGATGCAGCGTTACTGCCTTGTGATGTTCTACTTAAATTAATTTAGGAAATGCAGCTATCGGTGCCTGTGCCCTTGTGTGCTCTTGTTTATTTATATTTACCGTGAGGCTGTGGAACAAGTGTGAATAAAATATGCGTGGAGCACTATTGATTCATAAGATTCACAGGAAGCCAGATTGGGTCATTTCTCATGGCATGTTGCTTACAGCCAATTGCAGTTTAACTCGAGGCTTGATGAAGTCCCGACCCCCCTTGCTTGATAAACTTGCAGTCAAAAGGCTCCCTGTGGAATATGTTATACATCCTCAGTCGTAAACACTGCAGTTAAGGTGAACTTGTGGGAAGTCGAGACTGCGGGGAATCACTCTCGAGTTAATAACTCGCTGATGCAGAGATTTGAATAATCAATAACGTCAAAGTGCCAATTAATCTCATGTGCCAAGGTGTGTGTGATGCTGTTCTAAGAGTCATTTCTGAAGAATCTTACAAAGAAAAACATCATATTAACAAGTCTTATATGTTTGGAAACTGTGCTGTAAAACATGTCAATTTACATGTAATGAAACAAAAATGTGTGAAATTAAGTGAAGAAATGAACTTTTTCACAATGTTCTAATTTCTGGAGATGCAGCAGTACCTTATTCTTTAATCATAGGCTTATGTGGCAAAACGATGAGACCAACACAGCCGTGTGAACAGAAATATGATGAATGTGTTCACTAATCTGTATTTACTCGTAAGTACTGAACTGTATTGTTTAATTAACAATTAAGATGCAATCTAATGAACTGCAATTAAAACGTAATGATTCTTTTTACAAATAATTGAATCTATTTGTAAATATGCAAATGAATTTGTAACTACGTTATGCTGTACAATCTCACCGTGCCTGACATTTCATGTACCCTCTTATATCCACTTTGAAGTCGATCCACCTTTGAAAGGCTCTTAACTCCACTTGCCTAATTTCGTACAGTAGTAAATCTCAGGTACAGTATATAGTGAGAGGACACCTTGTCCGATTAAATGACTTTTTCCTCTTTTTTCAGATTCCCCTTTGGTGGTATTTAATGGGCAAAAAAGGGGGGCAAATAGTAGGGAAAAGGCATTGCGGTTTTATGTGGCAATTCTCAGAGGGCCACAGGAGCTGCCTGCTGAGAAGAGGCTTTCAGACGAGAAATCTGCCTCGCTGGCAACTTTTAGCCATGTTTAACTGGGATCGAACCCGTCCCTGGGAAGGAATCCGTTGCTTTGGGGAAATTAAACGCTCCATTCGAACAAATGGAGAAATGGTTGTCCTCCGCATTAACAAAGTGTAGTCTTTGCAATCCTCTGCTTCTCCTTCACTCGTCTCATGTTCACTAACATGTCTCATCTCTTCATCCGCTCAGGTTCATATCCTCGGCTGTCACTGAGTTTCCGTATCAAGAGAAACATTGGCTACTTCATTTTGCAGACCTACATGCCCTCTATCCTGATCACCATCCTGTCCTGGGTCTCCTTCTGGATTAACTATGATGCCTCCGCTGCTCGGGTGGCCCTGGGTAAGAACCCACTGACGGTGAACCACCTAAAAGCATTTAACACCTATACTGCATGTGATAATTGCTTAATTAACTCATTAAACGACATTACATTACAACATTAAGAAGACATTCATATCCAAAGCGGTTACGTTTAGCATTAGGAGTCTTTCCCAAGGACTCACTTATTGGGATAATGTGGGGTGTTTGCCCTTGGTGGGGACTGAAATGCCATTTACCCTCTACACTAAATCACTGCTTGTATACAAGGAACAATGGTTGTATATAGAGCCATGATCACCCAGAGAACCCAAAAGGTGAAAGGGTTCTTCAGATTGAGGGAATGTGCTGTAGATGGTTCTATATAGAAGCCTTTTCAAAATGGTTCTAAATGGCACCAAAAGGGTTCCTCTGTTATTACAAGCTTGACATCTTAAAAACAATCATGCAAAGAACCGTTTGGGTTTTTGAGTGTTCATGGTTCTATATAGAACCATTTTCTTGAATAAAGAACCCTTGAAGAACCATCTCTTTTAAGAGTGTATGAAAAAATTAATCTTATACTTTGTTGCAGGGGTTACCACGGTGCTCACAATGACAACCATTAACACCCACCTGCGGGAGACCCTCCCAAAGATCCCCTATGTGAAAGCCATTGATGTCTACCTCATGGGCTGCTTCGTTTTCGTGTTCTTGGCCCTGCTCGAATATGCCTTCGTAAACTACGTGTTCTTTGGACGAGGACCCCAGCAGCAGAAGAAAATCAACGAGAGGATGAACAAAACAAGCAACGAACGCCCCCGCTACGAGGACAAACGTCTGAGAGAACAGGTTGGCATTCCTTCACTGATGGGCATCCATCACTGTTGTTCGGTCCATATTTGTGTTAAAAGTCAAAATGGAGCCAATTAAGCTGAATATTCAAGTGTTTCCAGATATCGTTCAGACGTGCTTTAGATCATTTATGTTCTCTTTGTTAAGCTTTCTCAGCCAGCCCAGCACCTGTGTGAACAAGTCACTCGGCTCCACCACCTGCAGTGCATTCAGAAGTTTCATTGCCCATTGTTTCTTTTTAACCAATGGCTTCTTTCATTTGATGGAGGCTACTCTTTCATCGTTAAGAGAGGTTCATCTTGTTTTGAACATTAATTGAATATTTCTCTGTCATTATTCTATCAGGTGCTTGTCTAGGTTACTCCTGCAGGCTTGTTTCAATCTCACTGCAGCAATGTCCCAGTAGACTTCCAGACTTCTGTTTTTTATATCATTTTATATCATAATAAACACGTGACACTGCAGTAACAGTCTTACATTTTAGATTTCTCTGTGATATGATGATTTTGCTGATTCTTTCCCTGAAAGCTGCCAGTGAGAAATATTCTAGGTGGGGTTGTTTGAGCCACATTTAGTATTTAGTATTTAGCAGGACAGCAGAGCTCTGTGATACAGTCACTTTTTATTTGTCATTAAAGACTAATAGTTAATGAAAACTGTTAATTAAAACATGTAAATGTGCAAAGATGGAAAGTACAGTATGTATCATTAGATTACCAAGAGTCTGTAAGAGTCTGCTTCACTAACATATACAGTGGTAAGCCTATTTATAAGCATCCCCACTAACGAGTATTCCAGGTAACGAGTCGAGATCTCGGAATATTTTTGTTCCAGGTAACGAGTAAAATTCCAAGTAACGAGTAGCCTAAATTAGTTAAAGTATGCCAACCACTAGGGGCGCGGTGGTCGTAGCATCCCCTAGTTCAGGGGGTCAGTCCTCCTCTCCTCTTTAGCCGCCAGCCTACACGAGCGCCGTCGTCGTCTCGTTTATTTTTTTAAAAAACCCATATAAACACATTATTTAGCATATTAAAGTATACTGTATATTGGCCGGCTGACACGGATTAATCAGTTTTACATGTATTCTTATGGGGAAAATGCATCCAGCTAACGAGCAAACCAGCTAACGAGCAAACCAGCTAACGAGCTCGGCTCCTGCACGGATTAAACTCATAAGAAGGGTTACCACTGTACAATAAAATGAGCAAAAACACTATTAAGACTAAATATTAACATTTCTACACACATGCATTACATCAATAACGTCAAATGTTCCTAAAACCACTGACACACTCTGCTAATGAATCCTGTTAGGCAACAGATGCTGATTGGTTACATTTCTGTTACTATGTAGTATCTTGTGTCAGCAGGTCAGTGATTGGCTGCTGCTTCTCTGACCGGCTGATATTTCTGTCACCTCAGAAGAGAGAGAGAATGAACCAGGAAGCTCATTTCCCCCCAAATGTTTGATATATTACATGTTATTGTGAATGTTTAGCACAGACAGACTTAAAATACGTAGATATTGATTATTTTTAATTGTTTACTGAGCTAATTTTCACCATAGCCCCTAGCCCCCATTGCACCCTAGCACCCTCTTCTGATCAGGAGTATACCAAGCATGAAATACGGGCTCATTTGCATTTTATTAGCCAGTTCAGGAACTTCAGAAGAACGTCAGAAGATCATGTTTGAACACAACTTCTAAAACACTGAAACGGGACAAACGCCATGGCAGTCAGATTGAATGAAGCCCGCAGTCTCTGTATGAAAGATAACGTGCCTTGCTTTATGCAAAGTTTCCTTGTTGACCCTCATGTTTATGCATTTTTGTATTTTTAGAAAAATGTTGCTTGACTGTCAAAAGTTTTTTATGGGCGTTTTAATGTTCTTTTCATCTTTTCTTTCACATCGCAAGGACTCCATTTCAGCGCCGTTTCAAACCAACACCCTCAGGTCATATACACAACGAAGAAATCTGTATCTCGAGGAACAAAGAAAAGTCGGGGTACATGCATTTAGAACTCATAACAGCTACAAGACTGCAGATTTAGGTCATACAATGCCATTAGCGAATGTGTTGTGTGTGTCAGCCATTACATTCTGAGCTAAGCTCTGTAAAGTTCTCTAGATTCTTGGAAAGTAGTTGTGTTGTAAATGTGACATCACATCACCACTGCATCTTGCATGAGCAGTTCAGTACATTTGATTTTTGGCTGAGATATTCCGGGTGACCTCTGGTGACCTCCGCTCTGTGTCTCTGATCTCCTCAAGGTGGACGCTTACGGCAACATCCTGCTCACCACCCTGGAGATGAACAACGAGGTGATGCCGTCGGACGTGGGCAGCAGCGTGAGTGACTCACGGAACTCCGTCATGTCGTTCGACAGCTCCGGCGTGCAGTTCCGGAAGCCCATGGCCTCGCGGGACGGCTTCAGCCACCACTCGCTGGACCGCAGCGCCATGCGCAGCCGCGCTAACTGCCGGCTACGGAGGCGCTCGTCCAAGCTGAAGCTCAAAATCCCAAACCTGACGGATGTCAGCACCATTGACAAGTGGTCCCGGGTGATTTTCCCCATCACGTTTGGATTCTTCAACCTTATCTACTGGTTGTACTACGTGAATTGATGCGCGTCCTCCTAGGAAACATGGGCCATATTTTGAGAGCACATTGAATTGGCTTTGATACAATTGGGAAAATATGTATACACATATAGGAAAAGTTCATACATATGTATATGCATATTTCTATATATTATATTTCTATATACACACATGTGTGTAAAATCGAAAGACTTTTCTGATGTAAAAAGTATTATATAGATTGACTTGAATGTTTAAGAATAATGCGAGAAACATTTGAATTTCTTTTTCTTCTGTAATTACAAACCATGAAAAACAAAACCCTCCCCTCTCTTACCCCCCGGTGAGGGTCTCGAACTAAAGACTGCATGATATTTTTGCTAAAAGAAAGATTGCGAGATACAAAAAGGACACTCCAGAGCGTTTCATTGGCTTTTTATTGATACACACTGTAATCAGCCTTTATCAACTGCAGCTCATGAAATCGGCGGTGCCTCGTGTGCTTTTGGGAGCCGACCCAGCAGAACACCCCCTCAAACCCCATTCACCGCGCCTCCTAACCCCTGCTGTTGTTTCCCATGGAAGAGACTTACGGAATTGTCCGTTTCTACACTGTACAGCGAGCTCTTTTGGATTATGTGTTGTTTCCCTTGATTTTGCGCGAGACTGCGTTTCTCTTTCTCAGACACAAAGCTCTGGTCAATGGTTTACACTGGACGGCCATCCCCGCGCTTGCAAAACCACAAAGTCCCGCCCAGAGTCTTCTTTTCATTTCTTTCTTCATGATGTTTTGCGAGCGATTCCTCAAGGAAAATATTTGTCATTCTGGTTTTAAGGACTATCATTTTGTCTTGGGGGTTAAAAAGTGTTTCTGGGGGAGAACGTCGTTTCAGCATAGAGTTCTAGAGTTAGAGCATTGCTAGATAATGAGCCACAGATATGCATTGTTCATTGTTTGATTTTGTTTTTCTTTGTTTTTGGTTTGAGAAGAGAAAAAGGCATAGAGTGTACATTCGCTCAGTATCCTCATTGACATGGTTAAGTAGTATATCTGTACTCTTGCTTTATTCTCGTCCCTAGTGCGACCCATCTGTTTTGTAGATACAGTATCCATGAGCATCATATGCAGATTTCTGTTGTCTGAGGACACGAGCGGGGGACCATGGTGAGCTGCAGTTGTTTGTCAGAGCTTGGATTTGAAGTTAGTCCATCAACTATATGAAGTTGTAAAGAAAAAAAAAAGAAAAAAAGAATATCGTGTATTAAAGCGGGAGAGCCGGTAATTGTTTTTTAAACTCTGTTTCATATTTAAGTCGAGCGATCAGCCCATAGTGTGACCTGATATTGTACGTGGTAACTCACTCATTGTAGTGGCCCATCCTGAGAACGACTCACGCTGTTGTTTTGCCTTTTTCTTTCTTTCTTTTGGTTCCTCTAACGTGCCTGTCTGAAACCTGAAGGAGGTGTCCTCAGTCGATCATTGAAGTAAAAGAGGGCAAAACAGCCCTCAACCTTTGACCGTTCACCTTACTGCAGACCCACCCACAGCCCTGATGTTACACATCTTAGGATTTAATCCCAAAGACTGATGACATCAGCACGATCAGGAAAAAAAAGAGCTTCTGAGTCTTTTACGGGGCAAAATGAGATGTACGATAAAAGCCATGAACTGAAGTGACAACCAAAAAGGCCTATAATCCATTCTTTTTTTTTATTTCCTCTGTCTCAGACACATTTTAGGGTTCCATTCACCATGTCATGCTGCAAGGCCTCCACCAGACCTCTGTTCATCTCTAAACGACCACAATGAGCCTATACACACAAGCTAACCGCTTCAAGATCCATGTACCACAGACCTACCACCCATAGCTCCATTCAGTCCACATCCAACGGCACTCAGACTCTCAAAGTCCCCGTGCTCAAGCCGCACATGCAGGCAGACACCAGCTACTCTCACAGCAAGGTCGGTCAGCTGAGAAAAGTACAGAATGCATATTGCAGGAGTATGTATTTGAGTAGACTGTCAGCAGTTAGGTCCAGTGGACCTAATGACATTGGGTTGAGAGCCATGGACTCTGCTGGAGTCGGCGGTGCAGGACATTCTGAGCAGGTCTCAGTCCTCAGAGCTCAGCAGAGTCCTCTGGCTCTCAACTATCTCAGATCATACCACAACGTTCTGTACATCACTCACTTAGGACTAATACACATTCATTGCCAGATCTTTATATGCGACACTTGCTTTAAGAAGCTAAGGCGACCAGAACTTACTGAGCAGGGTAAAGAGCCCCCACGAGTCCGCTAACAACGGGCAAGGAAAGTTTTTAAGGCTTGAACTTGTCTGTAAATGCCTTTCAGCACTAGTCCTTGCACATCCAGCAGCGTCGTGGTGTCTGCAGGAGTGACTAAGAACTAAATATCTAAAGTGTAGCAATGGTGCAACGTCAGTGAACCTGCAATGAGGGAATGAAAACGGAGGTGAGGTCTCCTGCAATGAAATGTCGGAACAAATGAATGATGCAATGAGGGTCTCGGCCTGAAGAGAAAACGATGAGTAGACAACAATGCTGCAAAAAATCTGTCTGAAGGGTAAGAAATGTACAGGGGTTAGACAATGAAAGTGAAACAGCTGTCATGTTAGTGTGGGAGGTTTCATGGCTAAATTGGACCAGTCTGGTGGCCAATCTTCATTAATGTCACATTGCACCAGTAAGAGCAGAGTGTGAAGGTTCAGTTAGCAGGTAAGAGCACAGTTATATAGTATATTACAATGCACACAACATTATGGTGACATACCAGAGTTCAAAAGAGGACAAATTGTTGCTGCACGTCTTGCTGGCGCATCTGTGACCAAGACAGCAAGTCTTTGTGTCTAAATATTATTGAGCCACTTTGGGGTGTTTTGGAGGAGCGAGTCAGGAAACGGTTTCCTCCACCAGCATCACGTAGTGACCTGACCACTATCCTGCAAGAAGAATGGCTTAAAATCCCTCTGACCACTGTGCAGGACTTGTAGATGTCATTCCCAAGACTAATTGACCCTGTACTGGCTGTAAAAGGAGGCCCAACACCTACTAATCAATTATTGTGGTCTAAAACCAGCTGTTTCAGCTTCATTGTCCAACCCCTGTATGTGAAATGAATCAATTGCTTTGATTGGTGCAGACTATGGATGCCCAAATCAGTGTAGACATCAGGTACCTATAGAAAGCTCTTTGCTCAGTTTCAGACTAATTAAATCAAACTGGTCGAGTTCACGAGTTTGCAAAACAAAAGCAAAGATATTTTATGAGACAAAGAAGCTGAACTTTCTTTGCTCACGAGCTCACAGACCATCGCAAAAGTGAACATTGCTTGAATGCTTGGTAGCATGCACACATGCAAGCACTCCTTCATGTCATCGAAATGCCCCTGCCTTTAAACAATATGACTGCACAACCTGATATATAAGAGGAGAAAATATATTTTTACATCTGATAAAAGTGCACTGTAGATTTATCAATCAGCTAGCGACTTATCTGTGGTACGATGACCCTAGAAAAAAATGACATTTTTGGTAGCTCACTAGTCTGTAAAGACTTGTTCTGAAGTAGCTAGTACACACGTGCACAGATTAAGCCTGGTCAAAGACTAACATGGACTTTTCAGTGAGAGATTTCCATTTGTGATGTAAAATTTAGTCCAAAAACGTGGCTTAATCTGTTTGAAGAAAACCCCTCATTCTATGTTTTACACTTTAGAAATACAGTCCGTATAGGTTTTCTACTGTACATCTTAAACTTCTCATTAATTACTGATCTCCCACTATTTTTGCAGTTTCTATGCACTCTTACTCAGTTAAATGTGCCACACGGAAAAAAATACTGAATTGTTATTGGTCGGGATGAATCTGCGCTCAGGCTGAAGAGTGAACAGAGACGACGATGTTTGCTGCACAGCAATGCAGCCATTCTGTGACATACAGACAAGCTAAAGTATGATAACTTAGGACAGAGAATAGACGTTTTGGCTTTGTCGGCATGCCATCTTCAGATTTTATGTTGCTCATCAGCATGCTCTTGTAGCACCAGCACTCAACTAATTCACAGTGATGTTGAACTTTAAACTTGCTCAAATTTTAGGTAGGATGCTGGTTTGTGGGCATTATTTTTTGCCCTGCAAGATCTGCCTTAATTAGATCACAAAAAGCATTTTTACACGTGGAGTATATTATCAGAGCAATACAATGCAAATACCACACAGCAAGTCCATTCAAGCCTTAATGGTCACAGAAGTCATTATAATCATGGTTAGACATTAATTAGCAATTAATAATTAGTTGTAGACTGAGATAAAGACAATGATGGTTGCTGCAAACATGTTTATTTAGGATTAATGCCAATCTGCTTTAATCTTGTCATTGAATTTACCTAAAACATCCTGTAATAGTGAAACGTTTTCTCCCAAAAATGTAGACCTGCTATAGTTTTAGCCAAAATCTACTTAGCTATCTGATTAGCACGTCTAAATAAGTCAATAGATCCATGTTTGGAACTCAAACAGTGCAGCAACACTTAGAAAATGATGAGCCACGTGAAATTTCCATTTACATAGATCAATAATTGACCACGAGTGGCTCGGCGGGTTAAGACGCCGACACTATGACCAGAGGATCACGAGTTTGAATCCTGGTAATGCTGTTCGCCATCGACAGCCGGGACCCGAGAGAGCAAAAATTGGCTCTCTCTGGACATGTACATGGCGATCTCTCCCCATCACTTTCACACTACAATGTCAGCTGACTCAGGTGTCTACTGATTGGTCCATCAGAGATGGGGATGCTGCGCTTTCCTCCAAGCGTGTTGGCTGCACAGTGATGGTGTATTAGCAGTAGTTGGAAAAGAGGCGATGGCCACATCACACACATCGGAGGATGCTTGTGCTCGTCTTCAAACTCCTAGAGTCAGGGACATTGTAAAAGTGATGGGGGCTCTCCCGCCATTTGATGGGATGGGTTAATTGGCTACTACTACATTGGGAGCCAAAAAACTGGCAAAATACTAGAAATTAAAAAAAAGATCAGCAACTGTAAACACAGTGTAAAGCTGAAGGCCTTTCCCAGTGTGTGACTTAGTGAATCACATGAGCATTACTTTTCTTTTTTTGAGTGAAGTTTACACTTTCATGCTAGTGCTGGAATCGACATCTTGTTTTTTTACGACCGATATGCTAGTTTACAGTGGTCGACTGGCCAAAATACTCAGAAACATGTAGCAACACCAGGCTGGAAAGATGGTGTTTGTCTTAAGGCAATCCTTGCCAATTAGCTAACCACTGTTATGTTGTCTTGTTTCTTTTTGCTTTGTTCTGATGAGTTTTTTCAGTTGAAGAGCTGTAAGGATAAAGAACCGGCCAAAAGATAAAGCTTCAAAATTAGCTTCTCGGTTTTTCATTAGTTCAGTATTTTTGCCAAATTTTGTCTCCATTCCTGTAGCTTGTTTGTCACGCTGCTCTGCTTGGTGTGAGCAGATTTTATTCTTAATAGAACACTTACTGTGTAGTGCATAGTCTGGAATTTTGGTCAATAGTTCTGCTGTCCAGTGGTCTCCAGTGTCCTGGGGAGCAAGATCAAGATCACGACAGTGTTTCTGATGGCTGTGAGTTGGTAACCTTATTAGCATTTCCAAGGATGAATCACTCTTAGCGTCTGAGAGTTCTGTCATGTCGTGTACCATGAAAACTGTGAGTTAAGAGGAAAATACAGTTTACTTCTGATGCTAAGCTCCAGCAGTCTTATTAGTTAGAGTATGTAGACCTTTTCTGTTTCCTTTTTTAGACAAAGCTTCAGTGCTCGTTGAGGATTTAATGTGCGGCTGTCGGTTGGAGATATCGTTGCACTCGCCATCACGGATTCCGTCCGCAACGGTGGACGTGCCAAGCGAAAACAATATTCACGTGAAGAGCATATTACTAAGAGACTTACGAATGACATTATGTCAAGGTAGCACTCTGGTCACTGAGGTGATTGTTGGCCTTTTTCGGAGAATGTGTCACAGTGTCAGACTCGGTTCACTGAATTGTTCTGTGTCTTAATGGTTTAGGATTAAAACTGATTTGATTTCTCTTTTGTCTTTGTTAATATTCACTTCTATATTTATAAATATATATATTATATGTTTGAGAGAGAGAGCTAGAGAGAGAGAGAGAGAGAGAGAGAGAGAGAGAGAGAGAGCTTTATATAATATCAGGGATGGGGCGGGGCGTAAAAAAAAAAATCTGTGACAATGGAGGACATGTGTCAATCTTGTCATGCACGTCATTCACTTCATTCCAGTCACTTTAAAGAATCACCTCAATATTCCCATGCCATTAACATGAACACTAGAAACCATCAGAGGTTTTAATTGAGTATATCGTTTTTGTCCTTCACCACAAAACATGAGAAAAGGAAGTACAAAAACTGTTGAACTGATTTCAATGTGAATTTTTCTTGCCTCTTGTGTATATGTGTAATTACATGTGAATTGTATTGTAAATATGATATCTTTCACTTATATTTCTTAATGCATGAACTAAACAGGGCAGTTGGTAGTAACAGCTAGCCTCACTGCGACTGGCATGGACAGCTTTTGCAGCACCTGCATAACTTCTGCAAACGAAACCTCTGAAAAAAAAGAAAACGGGGAAAAAAATGACAGAAAAAAAAAATACCGGTTTTGTTTTGCATGACTTCAGTTTTTTTTTTTTCTTTTTTTTTCTTTTCTTTTTTTTTTCTTTTTTTTTCCGAAAGGTTTATTTTCATAATTCTTTTGTATTCTAAACTGGTCATATGTTCACCCTCACTTGCAAGGAGAGAAAGGACTTAGCATTGATGTGCTTCTACATTGCACTCCTTCTTACTAGCAAAGATCTTAACACTGTAATGTTTTAACAAAAGAGAGAAAGAAAGAAAAAAAAAAACGAGTGCAATGGACAAACATTACGGAATATGCACATCATCATCCTTTCTTGCTTTTTATGTATTGCATACAGATATGAATAGATAGATGCACCTAGTAAGCCATTAGATAAGGGTAGAATCTCCTGCTAACATCTCCTAGACCTGATTAGGATCTAAAACATTCATCAGTGGCACCAGAACTTAAGCCATGAGAATGCAAGACTGGTACGACTTTCTCTTTTCCTTTTTCTTTATTTATCGGCCTTTGCCAGTTGACATGCCTCTAGATTAGAGGCTATTGGTATCGGTCCTTTTAAACCATTAGGGAGAAAATGTTTGTAGAACTGTACGACTCAGTGACTTTTGTTTTGCTGAGGTTCCAATTACCGTGAACTTTATCCCAAAAACACAGCACACTTAAAAAAGGCCAATCTACAAAATAACACCAATTCTGACTTATCAAAGGCAACCAATCCACCACTGATTTGGAGAAGAAATCATTACTCAGAACTGTTTTCTTTCATTTCTAGTTGCCTGTATTTGTTGTATTTTTTAATGAATCGTTAATGAATCGTGTTGTTTTCTCATAGAAAGGAAATATATTTCTACTTTACATCCTGCCCTGAGAGTAAAATGCGTTTTGTTTTTGTGTTGTACTGGTTCTGTTCACATTACTCTTTTGCGTTCGATTCTGTTACTATATTGAGGTGTTACGATTCATTTCGGGGTATGATTTGTCTTCATGAAATCAACATTTGTAAAGTATAAAGTTGTATTTCCTTTTTTTGTCAGTGCCAATTAATGTAATGGTGTCAGTCAGCTTTTCTAGGTGTTTGAGCAAAATGTGTTTTTTACTAATACAAAATGTAACAGTATGTGGTACAAAAAAGGGTTATAATTAACCAACTGACTTTTTACAAATAAAGGCTTATACAGTAAAGAACGACAATGCAGAAGTCTTTTCATTTGCCATTTGTGGACTAATGGTTCCATTTGATTTCTTTCAGCTTGACGTATTTCTTTGAACTGATTAGTCCCCGAATGGTAAATCAGAACTTTTATCAGAAAATCAAATGTAAAGAGACTCTTTTTCCATTTTTGGATTATAAAAAATCTGCTGCAGGTCTTCACTTTGTAATTTTATTTCTTTTCCTTTTGTTCTTGTAAGGGCTGCTGGGTAGCAAGGAAAAAAAATAGGTTCACAGGTTAAAACGAAGCTGAGAATAAGAGCAGAAGTGAGAAAAGACCATAGCAATGTCTTGTATAATCAATCTGAATTTGATTATAACCATGACACATTACTAAGGACATACCTCCCTCCCAACCCTTGGTCCTGAATAAAGAACCATCAGAATCCTGCTGGAAGAGTGTTATCTTTGCCCCGTTCTGACCCAAAACCTAGAATCAGTCATTGTTCTCACAGTGAGGTTCTGGGGACGTGAGAGTTGTGTGTGAAGAAACTCAGAATGCTTTGTAAGTCTTTGTGTAAACAGTGTGTGAATATATTTTTGTTGAGATAAAGTAACAGAAGTCAACACAGTCTCACATGAAAACGTCGCAGGGTTGACTTTCTCAAGTGCCGTGCCCGATTGTCTACCGGGTAACGTTTTCTAATCGTTCAGAAACCCCTGGATTTTGCATCATCACCTGAATGCAGCCGAACATCCACCATATTGCTTTGCTGTTTGTGTTTACAGATTTATATTTTTTCATTAAAAGGGTGTTACTTAAGATGCAGGGATAAACGGAATCACCGCAGACACCTGCGCTGTTTGTATGAGCGATAAGCTAACTAGCTAGTGCTAGTTTAGCAATAAGCTAACTAGCTAACGCTAGCCTAGATAAGCTTAGCAAGTTAAGACTCTTCACATAAGTGGGATAAATGGTTTTATAGCGCCAGAACGTAACCAAGGCGTGAGCATTAATACGGGAGCAGATGGAATTGGCAAATGTTGGTGTGATAACTGTCGATGCACCACCAAGCGTCAACTAGTTAGGTAGCAATATGGCGGACATTCGACTGCACTCGGGGAGGACGCAAAATCCGGGGGTTTCCAAATGAGCAGTAAACGTCACCGGGTAGATGATCAGGTGCGGCATTTGAGAAAGTCACCCCTGCAACGTTTTCATAGTAAAAGTCATGTGGGCATTAGTATTAATATTAATATTTTAAACATTCAATGAAAATTCAGTTAGATATAGACAGCTGCTTTAATTTTAATCTGACATTGTGAGGCTAACGTTAATAACAAACACTACATTAATACTAAAGTCATCTAAACTATGAATAATCACATCTGTAATTATTTAGTAAACAAACAAGTAAACAAACCAGAATATGTTTATATTTGACATTCTTCACAGTAGGCACCTCTTGCTTAGATGCAGCTTTCTTGGCATTTTCTCAGTCAGCTTTATGAGGTAGTCACCTGGAATGGCTTTCAGTTAACAGCTGTGTCTTGTCAAGAGTTCATGACTTGCATTTCTTGCCTCTTCATGTGTTTGAGACATCAGTTGTGTGTTTACTTTGAAGTAAAATCTAAAACATGTTTTAGTTTGTTTAACACTTTTAAGTTTACTACATGATTCCTTATGAGTCTGGATGACTTCAGTGTTCATTTACAATGTAGGAACAAGAAAAACAATGAAAAAAAACTTTACTTATACCACTCCAACCACATACAGCTGTTAATTTAGGTTTCACAGAGACACATTATGACTTAAGGAGAACAAAATCTCATTGATTAGCTGAATGTTACGACAAACACGTTAGACAGTATCTGTATATACTGACTCAGGAGTTGGAGAGCTGATCTGGAGTCTTTTTTGTGGCAGTGACCTGCGTTTTTCTCTAATAGCTGCCTGTAGCTGTTTTATAAATGCTCCATGCAGTTTGAGAGAAGTTTTAGGGATGTGTTTTAACAGAAACGACTGATTTTAGGTGATTACTGAGCTCCAGTGTTTGTTAGCAATGTTATCCTCACAGTTACACTAAATAAGAAATATTTGTATCCCAAAACAGCCGTTTCAACTACAGGTGCTTGAACTTTGATTTTGAAGCATAACTTTAAAACAAAAATGTCTTGCAGGTCCTTAGCGTTGCACCTTTTAAGTTGTTTTGCATCACTGACACACTCGTCACTAATACAGCACTGTGACCTTAGCAGGAGTAAAGTTGGTGTTGCATTGAAGAAGATAAGAAGAAGCAAACATATCTGTACTCTAAAAATAGTTCTGCCGCATCAAAAAATTAGAATATCATGAATATGCTTACTTTTGTTCTTAATGTAACTCAAAGACGTAAACTGTCGTGATTTATATTCATTACATGTCAAATGAGATTTCAAGCCTTTTTTAATGTTGTGTGGTTTATAACTCATCCAGAACCTCAAATGATTAAATATTACAAGTGTAAATTGTTATACAGACGATATCAACTTTAATTTTCATTTTAACTTTTAATTTCATTCGAACAAAAATTTTTGGAGATACCTCACTAAAGGTTCTGAAAGGGTTCTTGGCTGGGATGAAGTAATCCAGTGATGTGGAGGTATTCTCTAATGTCTCAAAAAACTATTCCTTTATTTAGGATTCCAAAATGTTTTTTTATGGAAGGGGTTCTCCTGGAGAACCACTGATCTGCATGTTACAGTGCCCTCCCTTCTCTAACAGGCCCAGTTTAGCTCAGGACCGGCTTGTTAATTGGCTCATTTGTTGGATCAGGTGTTTTGGGAGATGAGGAATCTCTGCAATGTAAATGTCAGTGAATCTCCAGAACCAAGATGAAGAACCACTGTTCTATGACATCACTCCAAAGAGCCTGATGATTAGGGATCTGGTCTTGTGACCGGAAGGTTGTTGGTTCAATCCAATTCAGGTCATGACTGAAGTTCCCTTGAGCAAGGCACCTAACCCTCAACTGCTCCTCGGGCACCATGAATAGAGCTGCCCACCACTTCTGGCACATGTTTCACAGCTGAGTGTGTGTGTGTGTTTCACTGCACAGATGGGTTAAATGTGCAAATCACATTAGCAAAAAAGTTTAAAAAGTTAAATTCTAATTATCAGACAGTTTTCACTCTGCGTGAAACTTTTATGACTTTTTTGTTCTGATTTCTACGGAGCCCCTAAAGGGACATGGTGTTTTTTTTTTTTTTTTAGATTATAGGGATCCAATTTTTAATTTTTTGTTTACTGTCTGGTACAATCAGGTGAGCACCAGATACTATTAGGTGAGCACCTGAAACTATCTGGTGCTCACCTGTTAGTATCGGGTGCTCACCTGATACTATTAGGTACTCACCTGATACTATTGGGTGCTCACCTGATGCTATCAGGGACATGGTGTTTTTTTTTTTTTGTTTTTTTTTAGATTATAGGGATCCAATTTTTTATTTTTTGTTTACTGTCTGGTACAATCAGGTGAGCACCAGATACTATTAGGTGAGTACCTGAAACTATCTGGTGCTCACCTGTTAGTATCAGGTGCTCACCTGATACTATTGGGTGCTCACCTGATAGTATCAGGTGCTCACCTGATAGTACCAGATAGTAAACCAAAAAAAAAAAAAAACACATCCCTATAATCTGAAAAAAAAAATACATCAAGTCCCTTCAGGGGCTCCATAGACTTCCATTAAGTTAAGAAGGTTTTTTTTCCTGTTAAATTTCAGTCATTTCCATTTTGGAGATACAAGGTTTTGTTTCTGACAGCAATGTTAAATTACACAAGGAGAGAATTTGGAAATGACATCAGATCAATTTTGTAAAACACTGTATGTGGTAAACACTTGCTCACATCTACTCCAAAGACCTTTCAGATGCTTCAGATGGGGCGGAGCTTTGAGATGAAAAGAACAGAGGTCACCTATCATCATCAATCTCAAACTGTAGACCCAGCCAGCTCTTAAACAAAACTCAGTCTCTGCATCTTCTGGCAAATTAAATGACCCGTGTGCAAAAGACAACACAATGCAAAGAGATGAAGTCATCATTCCCTCTTTTTTCTCAACCTAGCCACTCACCTTGATGTTCAGGTGGTCTTATCAGTCTTACATGAAGATGACAAGAAAATGGTTTGGGGAAAGGCATCCTTGTGTTTTTTTTTGCCTTGGTAAACTTTGAAAATGCTCCCAGTAGAGGAGAGGCACTTACGGGCTCTGTTGGGAAGATGGATACAGGAGCCATTGAAGTAGATCAGCGAAATGTGGCCGCCATTTGCTTGTTCTATTGTCAGCACTCCATATAAAAACATCAAATATTGAAAGGGTGCATTAACATGGGCCAGGAACTGATGGCTGCTGTAGTGGGGTTGGGACTCAAAAAAGTAGGTGGAAGCAACCTGAGCTTTTCTGATTCCATCATAGACACGACCTCCTCGAGTCCTCCCATGTCCTGATAACCAGCACCAGTGATGCCACTTTTAAAAACCGCACACTGCAAAAAACATGCCAAGTAAATATATTTTAGCCTAATTTAAATATCTCATGAACCTAATAAATAGACATTTCTTACATGAGCCCAACAAAAAAAATCTCTTTAACCCTTTCATGCGTGAATGATGAAAGAACTCTCTCATGTTTTCCCTCCAAAATGTTTCTCTCAATCTGATTAACATGTGTCAGTCATTTTTGTTGACCATGTGTTTTGTTGTGCTTGCAGTTACTAACCATCATTGGGTTATGACGAGAGAAAGAGGCCGTCATGCAATTCTAACATTAAAACCAATACATACAGAACACATTAACTGTCCATCACGCACGAAAGGGTTCATGTGAGCAGCCAGTTATTTGACTTTTTTTATTTAGATTTTGTTTTAAATGTGTTTTAGTCAAAAATTCTGAAAAACTGAAGAAACACTTTCATAAGAAGCTTCATTTTAGACTGAGGATGCAGTGCACGTATGTGATGTTATAAACATGCACTTCTATTGTTTCTCACTGTAACAATTCACTTCTTTTACTACATCCTCACCGTATTAACACACCACTTTGGTTGTGTCTTGAGATAATGATACTCATTATCTATTTTATCAGCCATGCTCACCACATACACTACGGTCAAAAGTTTAGGAACACCCCAATTTTTCCAGACAATTTATTCAGTTTAACGTCTCATTGACTGAAATAAAAACACATGAACTCATAGAATCAGTTTATAGACCAAAATGTGTCTAAAGTTTGGACACAAAGCAGCACCTTTGTCAGATATAACAGCTGAACACACTCCTGACATTCTTTCTACAATATACATCAAACATTCTTCAGACAGTTCTTCACTAATCTGCTGCAGAACGTCACATAAATGTTGGCTCTTGTAGGTTTGCTTTTCACTTCATCCCAAATCAGCTGGAGGTCTGGAGACTGTGATCCACTCCATGTTTTCAAGCTGACCATCTTGTTGTTTTGTCCTGAGGTAGTTCTGGCAGAGCTTGGACTGATGTTTTGGGTCTTTATCTTGCTGTAGGATGAACCCCTGATGTGGCACATACCTGAGGGCACTGCATGGCGCTGTGGAGAATTAGTAACTCTGTAAGAATTAGTACCATCAGCTTTCAAGGCTTCTCCATTAAAGCAGAACAGCTTTCACCTGTTAATCTATTTCATGTTCCTGACAAAAGCCTTTGCGTATAATTCTGTAATGTACATTAATGTTCAGTTTTGGGTAAAATTACTTTTTTTAAACCTCTGTCAGTCCAACACTTACGTTTATATCATTTCAAACTGGACTAAATGACTCATGACTGACCCTGTTTTTCACTAAATGACTGATGTGGTGGTGGCGTGTTGTGCTGGTATGCGTGGATCAGAGACAGATGTTTTTACCTCAGTGTCACTACTGGACTGAGAATAGTTCTCCAACCAAAAATATCCAGCCAACAGCATCCTGACTGTGCAGCAACTGTGCATGTAGGTGACCTCTATGGTAAGTGGAGCTGATAAAACGGACAGTGAGTGTAGAGACATGGAGGTTGTTTTAATGTTATGGCTGATTTTATATACATATAACACACATTAACTTTACACATTCTTATCATATCAGAGGATGTAGATATTAGATGAGTTGACTACAGTGATGTGTAATGAATATAAAATGTATAACCGTTGTAATTTTGATTATAACTGCAGATGAAGATGCTGGTTTTTGGCCGTGCACTAGTGTACCGTTGTGTGCAGTGTGTGTTCTTGGCAGCGGTGTGCCGTGTGGTACATGTGAGTGTTTTTATAGAAATTTTAGCCAGAGAATAAAAGGTGGAACCTCTTTGTTAATATTTTACGAGGTTACTCATGGTACATGCACTACAGAAGATTTCTGGTCTATTTCACCTTTAAGCTCATTTCCTGTTCTGCAGGTTCACCAGTAACACCCTGGTAACATGTGGGCTTTCTGCAGCTAACATTTAAACCACACGACATGGAGCCCATCTTGATACAATGGCCCTCGGTTAAAGCCAAGCAGCCAGTCAAACGTCTCATAGACAGATCCGTGATGTTCTTTCAAGTTATAAATAGACTTGGGAGACTGCTTCAGGGAATGAGATGTCTCGTTAGAGGCCTGAAATTTTAAAGGCTTGCGAAGGTCCTTTAATGCAGTTTTCAGTTGGGTTTGGGGGGGTGTGGACTAATGACAGCCGCATGTAAATAACACAACGAGAGCTTAATACCAGCCGACCCAGTGCCGTTCATAATGCAGTTTAATGATGACAAGGGGAATCTCTTACGTAAGGCAGAAATCAAATTAGTGATCCACACATGCACCGAGCATCACACTGAGGCTTGGAGTGTCTTCTCGTGACCACAGAGGGCATTGCCAGTGTCTTCTATTATGTCTGCAGGATTTGTTCCATGTGTGGAAGCAGCTTTGCAGCGATGCTGGAATCAAACAGAACCTTTGTTTTGTTACCTTTGGGATTGGAAACAAGAGCATTTGGACAATTTGTGATGGCATGTCATCAACTGTGCTCCAGTGGAGTGTTTTTGACATTAGGCCTGTAGGAGCTAGTTCAGCACCAGTCATCACACTTAGCTTTGACATTCCAGTGGAATTCCTCTCAGGTGTGGCTGGACCACTTAATTTTGGGATACGCTTCCGACTCCTCCAATGTCACGCAAGCCTCCATTTTGAGATGTTCAGCAAGAGACTATTGGCATTCTGTTCAGTTGCAGTCAATTCCCCAGTGTCCCATTCAACCCCCCACCCGCCTCTTCCCCCCCCTCCCTCTCTCAGGGATGAAGAGAGCAGAAAAAGCAATGCGTCTGATAAAATATTAAGACTTGAGCATCCTTTCATCCATACCATATGACCACTGCTGCACTTGTGAATGCATCTCTTTCTCCTCCACTCATTTCATTCTCAGTCTAATCGTGCAGAATGGACTGACTGCTTATCACAGTCCATGGAATATCCAAAAGACATTAAGGATTGTCTTTGGTTCCCTGCCAATCTCATCTTTGGTGTCAACGTGTACATTTCCCCAGTCAACAGCCCTTCTCATTACACTGTGGATTGTGCACTTGAGGCTTCCTCTGTTCTAGTAACGCACCGAGCACCAGCAGGAACGTGCGTGATGTCTGCCTTTGAACCTTGAGTGTGTCATTCATGTCCATGGTGAGCCTCAGTGCTGATCTTTGCTGCGGTGTGAGAGGAGAGAGTGAGGGTGAGGCTGGGGATGTAATCATAGTAAACGTCTGGCCTAGTTTCTCAGGAGGATGGGAGATGTGAGCCATGTTGTTGACTGAGAGGCATGCTTGTCTTTGTTGTCGTCGCTTGCCTCCAGCTCCCTGCGGCAAACGGACTTCCTTTAGGCAACACTGCCCTCTGTTGGGTTCCGTACCGAAGCTTTTTAAACGATTTCACAATACTGTCACTGTTAAAACAAACAATAATAACCACTTAGGCCTGTTAGCATATGTTCTGATGTGACCCAGGCAAGTGTTTTCATCTCACTGTGTGCTTTACTGTCCTTCATTAATAGATTATATGGAAGCTGTGAAACTTCTCTTTTCTCAAAGCACCCAAGGACGAGTATATATCATGTCACTAAAATGTGGACCTGGATCATTTGAAGAGGCCATAAAAGTCAATGAGTGGTAAGGGTGAGTGGCAGAAGTTATATACGGCCTTGCCAAATTTACAGCCACAGTGTTATTCCCAAGAGACTCGCAGGCAAATGTGCTTACATTTGGTTAATTATGGGTAACCGGATGTTATTATGAAGCAAAAGATATGTCAGTAGTATTATTATTATACCAGTAAAGGTACTAGGCTTTACTCAGCCCTGGAACGTGTTAAACACCAGCCTGAGAAGAGTGAGGTGCTGTGGGTTTAAATGACCACCTCCCACATGGACTGTAGCCCAACATTGACAGCTTTTTTTAAGAGATGGAGTGATGCATGTTGGGATCATGGAC
>BRDA01007142.1:25543-42286 GCA_036984385.1 Crenuchus spilurus
TGCATCTAAGCAAGAGGTGCCTACTGTGAAGACTGTCAAATATAAACATATTCTGGTTTGTTTACTTGTTTGTTTACTAAATAATTAGATATGTATTTATTCATAGTTTAGATGACTTTAGTATTAATCTACAATACAGAACATTTTAAATCATGAAAAAAACACTTATAAAGTCCAGAAGGTGTGCCCAAACTATTGACTGGTGCTGTACATGATCAATGGATGTTTGCTAAACTTCGTATAGAAACTATTTTACGTAAAATTGAACAATTTTCTTAACACAAAAGCTAACGTTAACTAAAACGACCATCTTTGCGTAACGTTAATATTATATATAAGCTATAGACACGGAGCTTTTATCTTAAAGGAGGACAAACTACCATCTGACAGGTCTTTTATTTTGAAGACAAACTTCCGTCCAGTTTCTGGTTTCAGCCAATTAGGGACTTCGCCCAGCCAGGGGTGTGTCTGCGGTGCTGCAGATGTACCCTTCTCTACGTTACAAGCTGTATCCACAAAACAACACAACATCATGCAGATGGTATAGCTACCTGCAATAGCATTGTGACACTAATAGGAGCATGCCTGTACTACAAGTATTACCACTTACCGCCTCAACTTAAACAACAGCTGCTATTTACCTTTTTACAAACAACCAGTGACTGTCGATCTTTCTCTTCTTCACTCAGAGTGGACACTCGCTTCTTTATCTCCTTTCTAAGAGCTTGCTTTGCTGCTCGCAAGGCTGCCATGGCTGTTAAATTAAGCTAAGCTAATGCTATATCGCAGTAATCGGAATTAAAGTGTTGCTGCTGCTGACAAGTAAACAAGTTAAGTGAAATGTCACTCTTAACGTTATCAAGTTAATCATTAACTGTCCTGTCTCACGCCGAGGCTGAACGGTTGTTGCCTGGCGGACACGAGTGAATTCGCTCTGTTGCCAGGTTCCAAAAAAATCTCCAGCCCTACACAAAGTTGAAACATCCCAAAATGTAAATATCAGTAATTAGAAGAAGTACTACTCTTATATCGTCTTTTAATCTTATTTGGTCATTTGTTTTATTTTATATTATTATTATTATTATTATTATTATTATTATTAAATTGTCTTGAAAAAGCCAATTTACTGTTATTCGTAATCTTATTATTATTATTATTATTATTATTATTATTAGTAGTAGTAGTAGTAGTAGTAGTAGTAGTAGTAGTATTAAATATATGACAGAAAACTACATAATTGTTTTTTTTTTTAATGTAAAATATACTATCACCCTCCTCCTTCCTCTGCTGTATTATATTTTCAGATCTCATTCAGATCAATAATCTAACATTAGGTTTAGCTGACATCTATATCAAATGCTCTTTACCCTCAGCTGTTCCCTGTCTGCACTTTAGCACATGCTTTTAATTAATGTGTACACTCTGTAGACAATTTAATCATTTTCTACTGTGTTACTTAGAACTTTAGGGTGGCCATGGTCAATATTTACAGTTGGCCAAAATCCATACCATTGACCAATTTCGCAATTTAGGGGTAAATCCGTGAACCTGGCAACTCTGACTCTGTACCGCCTGGGGCGGGGTGCAAACAAATCCAAACAGCCACCTAGTGCACTTTTAAGGCAGCAAGCTCATGGTGGCCATTTTCGGATGCGCTTCAAAACTGTACTGCACTGTAAAAAAAACGCCGTGTTCTAACAATTTGTTAGTGATAAAGGACTCATGTAAAGTTCATAACATGTATTTACTCCCTAGACTAAGCCGTCGATATGGAAATCAAGCTAAACAATTACAATCTGCTTCGATTTCATTTTCGGACGTCACAAATGTTTACATATTTATTCATCCTACATCAGTTTATCTCTGTCCTTTCATGTTGCCAGTCATAACAGAAGTCCCCAAAATGAACAAAATGGAAAAATAAAATAAAATGTAAGTTTAAAAAAATAACAATGCACTACCACAATGACAGTGTCAAATAAATCACACACACACACACACACACACACACACACACACACACACACACACACACACACACACACACACATATATGTGTGTGTGTGTGTGTGTGTTTGTGTATTTGCTCATATCTAAAATGTTATTTCAACATTAAAATGAATTGAAATGCTATTCATCTGATCCAGCCCCCCTAAAAAACCACATAAATTGATATACACCAACTGTTCTTAGGGACTTTTGCTTTTTTCACCAGACTTTCATCATTTTATCTTGTAGGGCATCCGGGGCCCCAAGCAGTTGCGTGGTTTGCGTGTTGGTCAAGTCTGCCACTGCCTGCTTGGTTACTTTAGTGAGCAGCTCCACAATGCCCAATGGCTCTTGGTGGGAGATGGCAGCCTGGAGATGCTCTGTTGGTTAGTTTCACTTATCTGTTGTGGGACAGCAGATGAGTATGAGTTTCACTGTGGGCATGAAAATGTACTGTGTGCGTGCAAAGCTTTTTTGATGATGTTGTAAAAGAGAGGACAGATGAGAGGACACAGCTCCATTGGGGTGTGCCGCTCACTGCTGTGCTGGGGAGAAAAAGCAGGACAAAAAGCACACCCGGTATGCATGCAAACTCAGCTTAATTAAACACCGGTAAATAAACGGAGGATTGAAGAAGTTCCATAATTTCCCTTTAATTTTCCTTTGAGTATTCCCCCATACATTAAACGCAATGAAAATAATGTCTTTTTGTTTTTGTTTTTCTTTTTCTTTGTCTTACCCCTTACAATGGTAGCAGATACTGAACCAACTACGGTAGAGCACTGCCACAATACAGACACTATTTAGTATTATACAGTAGGGTTCAAAATTTTGGAATCACTTGTTTTTTTGTCACTTTATTTAGAATAATAACTCATACAATGAACATATTACAAAATAAATTTAGATTTTGAAAAATCTGATTATTAGGGATTATTACAGTTTGTGGCATATTTAAAGCATCTCCCCTTATGCTTTGATACAATCTCTCCTCTGTTTTCTTTCCAGAGCTGAATTAATGGACAAATGTTCAACCAATCAATGAACTCTAGCACTGGGAGTTACCTAATGGCCTCACTGTATAAGGGCAATCTGGATGGGTATTACCCCTGCAGTCACCTGGTCCAGCTTTGCCTCAATCCCCAATGGGTCACACAGCGCACTGCTTTGCAGCAGTTCCAGAACCCAAATGAAATTAATACACACATGTTCAACAACAGCCACTGTGCATGACCTTTCAGATGTTATGGCTTTCAATGGAACAGATACAACAATGGTAAGATCAGTGCCACAGTACAAATAACATTCAGTATTATACACTGTGGTTCCAACATTTTTTATTAGCTTGGCTGAATTGGAATGTGTGCAATAATGACATAATCAATGTTTACTTTGCTCAGTCCAAAAAACTGCACTGGGCCCAAGTCCTGGACCAATACATGCACAAGACAGCCAGTGTTCATGGCCCATCTTCAACTCCTACCAACCTTGTTTGTCCAGCAGTCAGCAAGCCCAGTTCTAATCTAACCTTGACTGGGCCACGCAGAGAGTCCACCAGCAGTTATTCCATCTGATCTGCACCATCAAACCCACCAGCTCTCTGGCTGCACACATCTTGACCTCTCAGTTTGTTATGCTTCAGTCCATGTGTCCATGTCCAGCCAGTGCAGAACCAGCTGTTGGAATAACTCTGGTTAGAGGAGAACCATCTCTATACTATCATTCAAATGTCAGCAATCACTTGCCTCACTAAACTCTCATCTCCTACATCTTTCTACAGCTGAATTCATGGACAAAAACAACTGATGAACTCCAGCAGCATGAGTTACAAGGTCACCTTGCTGAATGTTGGGGATTTGCACATGGACATGATTGAGGTTAGACACCACAAGCACCACCACTGTTCAGCAACCACCAGGCCTATCTTCTTTATCCAGATGTACAGAGTTATGAAGACCCAACAGTGAAAAAGTTTTTTAGATTGATGGAGAATATGTACACCATTTACAACCAGGTATATTTGACCTTTGGGTGAGATTTATGGAAAATGTAAAAGGTTCAGATTACTTTTATATGATGAAAGTAGAGTATTTAAGTAGAAGCCTGCAGTGGTTTTCATCTCAAACTATTTACTGAAACAAAAGTCAACAGCAGTGGAGAGTAAACCCCAACAAACAATGTCAATGTCTCAATAACAGGTCATGTGACCTTCAGCATCAATTACAGATTGACAACAACATCTCATGCTGTTCACAAGTCCACTTGTTGTCTGCTGAGACTTGGCATCCCACTCTTCTTGAAGGGCGGCCCTCAGGTCATTGAGGTTCTGGGGTACAGAGCCTCTACCTTTTCTGGGGGATTCAGGTCTGGAGAAAGTGCAGGTACCATTTGAGGTACCTCAATCTCCAGCAGCCGTTCCCTAATGATGAGACCTCGATGAGCTGGAGCATTGTCCTCTATGAAGATGAAATCAGGCCTGTGTTGTTCATGCAGAGGCAGAATGACTGGATTTATGATGGTATTATGTTATGCAATGGTGAGGTACTGTTGATTAGTTGTTAGGTGTAATTTTTGTGTCATGATGTCAAACTGTTTATCTATTTATTGTTATTTCTAAA
The DNA here is from genome assembly GCA_036984385.1 of Crenuchus spilurus. NCBI lineage: Eukaryota > Metazoa > Chordata > Actinopteri > Characiformes > Crenuchidae > Crenuchus > Crenuchus spilurus. Next base: position 30,151 of record BRDA01007142.1, read on the forward strand.
ATACCTCATGGGCCATTTAAAAATGGTAACAGTGGGTTGGAATTTGGACATGCCTGCCTTATGTGAGTAATCCTAAATGCTGAAGTAATTTTCTGACATACCTGTATACAGGTGCTGGCCAATATTTCTAAAAATCCTTTTTTTTTTTGTATTGGTCTTAAGTAATATTCTAATTTTCTGAGATACTGTGTGAGGCGGAGCGGGGATTGAAGGGCGAACGCAGGCAGAGATACTTAAAATGGGTTTTATTTACAGAACACCGAACAAACAAACAAAAAGCAGCACGATGGCTGTAAACATGAACAGACCCAAAGACTAAGACTAACACTAGGATATAACAAACAAAAGGAAATCAAACCTGGGCTGGAGACATAGAAACAGGATCAAGACAGATTAACCATATAACTCGAGGACAAGGCACAAACAGACCAAAGCAAAATAACCCACAAGGGAGTGAGTTACAAACAGGGTTTATAAAGAGGAAGACTAATGACAGGGGATACAGAACACCTGGACATGATTAACACAGGACAAGACAGGAAGTACATATATGGGCATGAGGTACTTAACTTGAACACAAGAGGGTGACATAAACACAGAGACCGGAACAAGGGACATGAGGGCAGTCATGACAACTGAATTTGGGATTTTCATTAGTTTAGTTATAATCATCAAAATGAAAGGAAACATTTGAAATATATCAGTCTGTCTGTAATGAATTAATATAATATACAAGTTTCAGTTTTTAAATGGAATTACTGAAATAAATCAACTTTTTCATGATATTCTAATTTTAGGACCAGCACCTGTAATTAATATCCATCTCATTTCTTTGTTTCATTCTCAAGACTGCAAAAAGTATGCCATTCATACAATATTAAGCCCATTTCACCCACAGTGGAATGAAAGTGCAATTTTCTGAGTAACCTCTTTGGGGTATCATTTCACAGAGCACATGTGATCATATAGAGCTGAATAGTATTCATGGCTATGTGGAATATTTTGTTGCTAACTATTATTGTAGAATGTGTGTTACTGAAAAGCCACAGCTCACACAGTGCAGAGCAGATGACTCTCAGGTTGTGCACACCAAAACATTGAATCAGTAGCATTACAGCATGCTTGCCCAGGATCTTGGAAAAGCCTCTTGCACTTTCACAGCATTGTTACTGTAAACTGAACAAAGGTTTACTGTACAGCCTGTATACAGCATGTTACTGTAGATCTGCAAACCATCATGGTCAACAATAGGTTAATTATACAATAGCCTAAATGTGTTTTTACTGTAAATAAAAATAAAGTAATTAAAGTGGGCATTTTTCAGCTTTTTTCAGACAGTATATTTTGCATGAAAATAAGACTTATGCAGATTTTTGAGGACCTGACATCTTTAGCTAGTTAACCTATATCTTCCACATTTGAGCAAATGATGAGGATCTAACTTTACTCCTAAACCTGCATTTTATCAGAATTTACTCTATAAGCCTCCTGAGAAGATCAGAATGCAGACTTAATTCACCCTTTGACTTCAGTAAGGAAGTAAAGCAATATGTTAATTTAGAGTCGTTTTGTGATGTAAATTTACATAACTTTCCTAAGAAGAATTAAAATTTAAAGTTAGTGTTTAGGGTTGCCACCCGTCCCGTAAAATACGGAATCGTTCCGTATTTGTAAATTAAAAGTCGCGTTCCGTATTGAACCGATACGGGACGCGCTTTGTTCCGTATTTTTATCAAAGGGGGTGAAATAAGGTTGAACTGAGACAGAACGATATGCGTGAATCTGCTTCTCTCTCTCAGCCTCTCTGTCGTGTTTCAGCAGTGTGTGAGTGAGTGATGTGTGTGAGTGATGGGTCGTTTGCGAATGAAACGGCTCTTAGAGTCGACTCTTTGAAGTGAGTAATCAGCGCTGACTCGTGTCTTGGAGCCAGATTCGTTTCCCCCTGTTGAAGTTGCACGGGATTGGTCAGTTACACCATGTAACCCAGGGGTTGTCGCTATATTAGTATTAACTATAATTGTTGCACGCGCACACAGAGAGAGAGAAGCTACAAAAAGACTCTCTCTGACGAAAACTCTTCATATGACAAAAAATTACATAAGTTTAGTAAGAGGTCTTTTAAGTAAACCAAGCCATAAGAGCCCATCACTAGTGTGAGTCGTGACCAATGAAAGCGTTGTCTGCATTGCTAAGATACATCTGAAAATGGTGCGCAATTTTAAAAAATAGCATCTACCGAAGGCAATTTTAGTCCGCTATATAATGTTTCTATGAAAGTGTAAGAGTTTTTATTATATAGGTGCAACATTCAAGCCACACCCAACCCACAACGGAATCCCCCTCCCCCATATACACTCCAACCCCAAAGACCCCCCCCCCCAACCTGGCCAGGGGTGTCCCTTATTTCAAAATCTGAAAGGTGGCAACCCTAGCTGTTATGTTAGTTAACTGTTAGCTATGTTAGCTAACTAGCCTAGCTCATTTTTACAGGCTCCTTAGCTAGTTAGCTTGTAAGCTAGTGTGCATAATAGAACCAAAATAAACTATTTGCACATTAGATTTTATTAGACATTAATTAATATCTTCAGTCTGTTGTAAGGGTAACAGTATTTGATAAATTAAACTTGTGTGTAGGTGTGTGTTATGCTAGTTAGTATTAGCGCCATTAGCTCATCACTCATTTTTTTCTTGATAGTTTGAGGCATCAGTACTGAAGTGGGCCAAGGAGAAACGCCACAACAGGTAAGAGTTTTAATTGTCTGAATTTTTCTTTGCCTCCTTGCAGAGATGACTAGGAGATAATTTATTATGAGACAAGAGAGAGAGAGAGAAATGCTTGGCTGATTAGAAGAGTTTATAAAAGAACCTCCAAGACCTCCATCTACACTTAATCCACTCACTGTTGTTATATTTATTGAAATATCTTCTGATGGCAGTATTGCATAAGATTGGGTCTGTGAGGTGACTAATGAGATCACAGATGGGTGTGGTCATGATAAATCCAGTGCCAAACTGCTATGAAAGCAAGCAGTACAACTAGCCCAGAACTGGAAGAGCAAATTGCACAAAAGAGTTAAGTGAAGCTGTGACAGCAAGCTCACATATTGTCCTCCCATATTTTAAACTGCTCCACATACTGTGCTTCCAAACTTGCTCAATTTACTGAACTAGCTAGCAAGATAGATAGAAGACTATCTGCTTATTATTACCTTGAAATGAGCCGTAATGCCTGTTACAATAGTCTTAATATTTGCTGTGATAAAAATCTAGTATGTTATTACTGTGATGAAAGCTACAGTATTGTGATTATTACTGTAGTAAAAATTACATACTTACATAAGTATTGTGATTAGATTTACAGCAAACATACTGTGGAATGTACTACAGCATCTTGCTAGCTAATTGCTGCCAGCTAGTTACTGTACATTTAACAGTATTTATTTTTTTCAGGGGGTTCACCCAAAGTGACTGATGGAAGTGCCCTTGAACAAAACATCTAAACATGCATCTGGGCACAGTGCATAGCACTGTCCATTGCTCTGGGCAAGTGTGCTTACTGGCCCCTACTGTGTCTTTGTGTGATTCACTTAATGGAGGGGATAAATGTGGAGGTCATTGATCAATGTTTCACTTTCACTTAGAGCTGGGCGATATGGCCAAACATTTTATCACGATAATTTTTTCTGTATTATCAATCTCGATAATTATCATGATATAAAATTTTCTAACACTGTCAGAGTTTTAAAATAACATCTTTCTGAAAACATTAGACATGAAATTTTACTATTTAAAATATTAAAATATTTATTGCCAGAACATAATATACAGTTGTCGTTTACTCATTTCTCTGCTCACCTCATAGCTGATTCTGCTCATGCACGCGCTCGGTTTAACCTCGTTTTGGCTCTCATATATGCTCATACAATGGAGCATACAGCTTAGTATGCAGTGTGATAGTGAGCTGCGTGATTATGGTGTAACCGGTGGCAGTGCTGGTGAGGAGGATCTGTCTAACGAGCAGCAGTATCACACGTCAGAACTCACTGTCAAGCTGTTTAGACGTGAAATAGAAATGAACGTTCATGCTTATCAAATTCTGCTGTCCCAGCTTATCGTCATAGAGGGAAAAATGATCATGACATAAATTGATATCATTTTTGTCGCCCAGCACTACTTTCACTTTAGTCCGGATAACTTAGAAATACTGCTTTGTGGAATAATAAAAAAATAGTTCATATTATTATATATCAGGGTTCTTGCAGGTTTCAGTGAGTTAAATTTAAGACCATATTAAGACCTTTTAAGACCATTCTCCAACATGACAAATTGCCAAAAACATTGTAATTCTTCATAGAGAGGTGAGACAAGCCATCCATAAGCTGCAAAAACAGGAAAAAAACAATCTGAGAAACTGCTACAATATAAGGAGTGGCAAAATCTGTATTTTGGTACATCCTGAGAAAGAAAGAAAGCACCGGTGAACTCATCAATGCAAAAAGACCTAAACGCCCACGGAAGACAACAGTGGTGGATGATCACAGAACAATTTCTGGTGGGACAAATAAAACTAGCTTTGATGCTGCACTCTGGTGCTGCGTGGAGTTTTTCGAACCATTTTACAGTCAAAACGGGATCAAATGGAATTAACTTTCACAGGTAAAACTGACGAATTGTTTTTGATCGTATTTTTCTAACATTTTGAAAACAAAATAATTTTTTGTGGCTAAAAGTTTCCCAGTGTATATTCTGAATGTGTGAATGAATGCACTAGCTTAAATAACTTTGTAGAAAGGCGATTTATGAAGTTCATTCCATTCACTTGTATTAGTTCACAGCGCAGCTTTGTCTCCTCCAATATGGCGGACACACAGGTACGTTACATCAGCAGGCCAACCCAGTCAATGCGGTGTCCAAGTATATAATGTCTGCGGCTAAAACTAGCTAAGCATAGCGACAAAACTGCTAAATTGCTAATTTACTTGGCAACCAGTGTTGCCAGATCTCGCGATAGAAGCAAGCAACCAGATCTATGAAAACAAAGCCCAAAATAAGCCCAACTGACAACCCACCACATTCTGTTAAACAAAGGCCGCTTGTAAACAGTATAAAAGTAAACATTTATTATGATATTATACCTAAACAACACCAAAATTATGCTAAACACTTTTAGAATTTAGAATAACAAATTATTTAATAAATTCTTTGAATAACTTAAAATCTTTTAATCTCTGTTCAAAATAAAATTGCATTTTGTTTGGTGTATTTTGATCTCATTGTCTGTCAAAGTGGATCCAATGAGTTCTCCAAGATGGTCTATTGTCTAGCTGCGAGATAAGAGTTTCAGTCAAAGAAAGCCAAGCTCAAATAAGCAATTTCACGTTCAAAAACAAGCCCAAAAAAAACGCAACCCATGGCTCATGAGATTTGCAAGCGACTTTAGAAAAAGCAAGCCCAACATCGCTTATAATAAGCGGACTTGGCAACACTTTTGGCAATAGACGTATTATCATGAGGTTATCATGGGCTTTGTAGTTTCCACAATGGTAGTCCCACCGACAAACACGAGAACAGAACTACATTTACACTGATGCATTTAGTAGACGTTAGCAGAAGTTAGCAAAACTAACGTCCGATTAGACTACGCTTTTTGGATTTAAAAGTAAAAATTTAAGACTTTAATAAATTTAATTTAAGACCTTGGATGGATATCTGGCTGTTTTTAAGACTTTTTAAGGCCTTAAATTTAAAGTTTTGAATTTTAGACGTTTTAAGACCCCGCGGGAACCCTGTATAAACATCTTGTGTTTAACATTGTTATAAGTGATATTTATCCACTTAATCCACATTGCACCGGCCCCTTACGGTTGCCTCTGTGGGTGGTGAACCCACAAGAGGTCAGGCCCACGTCGCCAGTTCGGGCTGGGCCCGGCTGGGCCCCGTGGGCAAAGGCCCGGCCACCAGGCGCTCGCATATGAGCCCCAACCCCGGGCCTGGCTCCAGGGTGGGGCCCCGGCTGCGCCGTACCAGGCGACGTCACTGATTTTTCTGATGTTGTTTCCATATATTTATCCATATTTAACTTTTTATTTCATAACCCATCCCTAAACAGCAAAATAAACTCACAACATACTCAGATGAAATTAGATAAAATTAGTTAAAATGACTCTGCGTCCTTGGCTGGAGTGCTGCCATGACTTAATGTAGTGTTATTTTTTTTCTTCCAGTGCAGTGAGTGCTTGTAGCTAAACTGCTGTTTGACTGGCTGATAAATGTCTATTCTGATGGACAACAAGTCCTTTTTGGAATAGCATATAAACACTGAATGTAAACATGTTTTCGTGATATGTGACCCTGCCAGGGAAAACCAGGCCAAAGTCACTGAGAAACTTGTTGCGATATCCTGTCAAGATCGTGTCACTCGCATTAGCGACAAAACTTAGCCACTCGGTATTATTGCTGTAAATGAAAGATAACAGTCTCAGATATCTATCAGAGTACATATTTTGATCAAAAACAAAACTTAAATTCACAAAAAAGTTGTGTTTTGATAAAAACTAATTTTGAAAAAAAAAAAAAAAAGACTTTGGCCTGGTTTTCCCTGACGGGGTCACGTATACATACAGTGAGTTCAATTCTAAAGGATTAAAAATAAATGCATACAAACTTCATAAACTCAGTGAAAAATTATAAAACATGATCTTTAAAATGATTCAAGTCCTCAAAAAGTCACAAGTTTACATGCACATGTAGACATATACAATATGGTTTGAAAGACTACAAGGTCTATGATTTAAAAGGAATGGTTTACCCACAAATCTTATTTATCCAATTACCCTATATGTAGTTGATCAGAGAGTTTTGGAGTCAGAACTTTGCTTGTTTAGTTTAGAAGTGGACTTGCAAGGCTAACATTGCTAACAAACACTAGAACTCAGTCACCTAAATAGCAGTTGTTTGTGTAAACACAACCCCAATCTGCATTGTAACTATAAAAACTTTACAGAATAACAAACACTATGTACTGTCAAGCATTGCAGCCTACATATATGACAGGAAAATATAACTCATAACAGGGAAAATTAGCTTTTAATGACGTAATCACGTGAAAAGGCATCGTTGTTCGTCTCTGTGTGACGCCAGAGCTTACAGCAGAGAGCGTGGGGGGGGGGCGGTTTACGGAGTTGCCAGGTTCGCCGTTTTTACGCGAAATTGCATTACTATTTCAGAGGTGGAGTTGGTGTTTTGGGTTACTTTAAAAACGACATTGTTGTTAAAAGCTCTTAAAAGGAAAACAGTTGAAAAGTTTTAAAATGCCTACTGATTATCTAATTGGGTCGTTAAAAACATGGGCTAAAGCAGGCAGGGAGCAGCTGAGAGTGAAGAGCATTTTGTTACGTTAACTTTGTAATAAAATAATGGACCTGAATGAGAGCTGAAAACATGCAGAAAGAAGGAGAAGGGGATATAATGTTTTACATTTACCAAAAACTTTCAGTCATATAGGTACTTTCTTCTGTTCTGCTACAACAACAAAACGAAATGCTTTGAAATCATTATTTAATAAAAGCTAATTAATAACAAAGTAAGATTAAAGAAAGTTTAAGAGTGGTACACCTGAACTTTTTAATTGTTTCTTCTGTGTCTGGACACTTCAGACAGGTGATATTTGGGGACCTGGCAACCCTGAAAGGGGGCTGGAGGGTGAATAGAGAAACAAACAGACAGTGTCTGGGTGGGGGAGTTGCTGAAAGCCGACCTCCAACCTTAATATTCGTGTATTAATCATCTAATAGTCTTATGTAGTCAAGCATATATCCTATCGCTGTTTGTATTTGAGAGCTTTTGTTGGGTTTGTTGACGCCGGGAGGAATTACTGCCTGTATTTACCTGTAACAACTGTGAAGTGAGAGGAGGTGAGTTCAGTTCTGTTACTCTCAGAGATAAGAGCAAAACCAAACAATACGACTGCTGAGCTCACTGACATTACCTAAATATATCAGTCGTCCATATTATATGTTTAAATAGCTAGGAAGCAACATTAGTAATGTTGCCATGCTTAACATTTATTTATTTTTGAGGAGTTTTGAAAGTTTTTCGGCGAATATATTTAAAGAAAGACTGCCGTGATACCCTCTGATGTAAGTTTTCTAAAATGCGCTGGACACAGGCGTCTAGATCGTGTAATATTGTGCGGTTTTAATAGCAAAAACTCCTCCAGACATTTTAACTCGCCAACTTAAATGTGTGATTGACACCGCTTTCGTCCTATTATCACGTGAACATACGCGTTGTTTATGACATGACGGCCAATGGGATTTAAGCTGTCGTTTGTTCATTTGAATTTTGCAGTCTGGAGCATTTGTCGATTTAAGATACAGCCCCCTGGCAAAATGATCGAATCACCACTCTTTGGGAATGTTCTTTTAATAGTTTAATTTAGTAAAATAATAAATAGAGACATGCCAAAAAACGTTTTGCTTTTAACAAAATCCTAACCTTGGCATTAAGAAACAATAAAAAATGCCAAGTCAGTCAGAATTGTTTTTTTTTATTTTATTTTTTAGATAAAGTAGATGAAAAATATGGAACCACTCAATTCTGAGCAAAATATTCTGGAATAATTGAGTAATTTTCAGTGCTAAAACAAATACCACCATCAGATTCTGTCTTCTTCAGATAGACTCTTCTCTGCTGCCAACAGGGAGGCATTTTCGCACCCTGAAGGCAAACACAGAGAGGATGAGGAGAAGCTTCTTCCCGCAGGCCATCCAGACTCTGAACTCAGGACAATAAGGAACACACACACACATATACCCTGGACTACACACATGCATACACACACACCTTGCACTTTACTATGTGCATTTAATTTTACATTTTGCAGTTACCACCCACGTACATTTGTATATTTGTATATCTTGCACATTTATCTGCATTGTTTGCACAAGAGATCTAGAATTATAGTTCCTTATTGTCTTATTTTATTTTATATTCTCTTGTTATTCCCCACTTCTGTGCTTCCCATGTCCCACCCCTGTTAAAATTGTGTTAAGATTAATTAGTCTTATAGATTGTGCACACCTTAGAGATGTGGTACAAAGCCGTTTGACATGAATCATGACTCCAGGTGTCGGTTGAAACAAAGGACAGGATTATAAAACTTCATCAAGAAGGTAAATTATCACACAATGTCAAAAAAGACAATGGTTGTTCCCAGTCAGCTGTGTCTAAAATCTGGACCAAGTACAAACAGAATGGGAAGGCTGTAAAAGGGAAGCGTACTGGTAGACCAAGGAAGACATCAAAACATCAAGAGAGAACATTTAAAGCAATATGTCTTGAAAATAGAAAATGCAAAACAAAACAGATGAGAAACAAGTGGAAGGAAACAGGATGTCTGTGAATTAACTGTAAGAAATGACAGAAATGGGCTTTATATACAGAAAAGCCATCATCAACACCTAAACAGAAAAGAAGAAGGTTACATTGGGCTAAAGAAAAGTAACCATGGACTGTGGGAGACTGGATGAAAGTGATCGTCAGTGATAAATTGAGAATCTGCACTGAGCAGTGTGATGATGATGTATATTTTGTTTGGTGCTTGTCCAATTAAGTTTATGAAGAAAATATGCATTTCCTCAGTTGATGACATGGGCCTGCATGTCAGGTAAAAGTCATTACATCTTCAATAAATGCCAAAGTCTACATTGAAATTTTGCACACTTCTCTTATTCAATCAGTTGAAAGGATGTTTGGTGATGATGATTTCATTTTTCAAGACAATAATGCGTCTTGCTATAGTGCAAAGGATGTGAAAAAGTTCCTTCAAGTAAGACATATAATGTCAATGGCATGGCCTGCAAATAGTCCATATCTCAATGTAGTTGTAAATCTCTGGTGAAAATGTTCAGTGACACGGCTTCAACCTGTAAAGCTGATCTGGCAACAGCAGTAAGAGACAGATGGAGCCAGGTTGATGAAGAATGTGGTTTGTTATTAGTTAAGTCCACGCCTCAAAGAATTCAGAGCTGTTATAAAAGCCAGAGGTGCACCACCAAAATCTAATGATTAAGTGTGTTTCTCATGATTCCATATTTTCTTCAGAATTGAGCGAGTTCACATTATTTCCTCTGTTTGATAAAAAAAACAATTGTGACTGAATACAACAATTGTATTTCTTTATTCTTTATTGTTTCTTAATGCCAGATGGTTTTGTGACATGTCTGATGATTTTTTTTCAGGGGTTGTATTTGATTCGTCTTTCAAACATACAAACATAACCAATACAGTTTAATAGCAGTCAGGAAATCAGATGCTCTGAGGACATACAGAGCACGGTAGTCTGGTGGTCAGCACGTTCGCCTCTCAGCACTGAGGTCTTGGGTTTAAGTCCCCATCTAGGTGGAGTTTCCATGTTCTCTGGTTTCCTCCTACAGTCCAAAAACATGGAGATCAGATGAATTGGCTATTCTAAATAACCCTAGTGTGTGTGAAGATGTATGTGTGTATGCCCAGATATGGTTGGCACTGTGCCCCGGATGTTCCCCTTTAGTGCTTGATGCAGTCCTCCAGGTGGCCGGTCACTTCATGTTGAGACTGTGTGTGTTTGGCTGCCACTTCCCGCTGGTGTGTAGTTGAGTGTTAAGTGTGTAAATGTAAATTGCTTTAATTGTGAAGCATCCCTGGGTTTGAGAAAGGTGCTACATAAGCGTAACGTTCATCATATAGGTCACAGGACTGTAAACCTTGTGCAGTCATTTTGCTCAGACCAAATGGTTGGATGGCCTACATGTCTTTCCACCTTCCTACGTACCTCATCCTGCCCTCACGTGTGCATTCACGAAGACTCCACAGACAGTTACAGACAAACACATGGCAGAGAACGTTATGAAGGCTTGCACTGCTAAACAAATGGGTCTGGAAAGCTAAGCTTTAACAGGATTGCTAAAAGTAGAGTCTGAATTTTTTATTTAGATTTTAGATTTTTAGACAAATTGACTTAGTGGATAATGGTACAGAACAATAACAACTTCACAACCAAAGTAAATCAAGAAAATGTTTTTTTATTAACATTAGATTATATCGCTTGTTTATTGTCTACAAAAACAAACAGCTGTGTTTGGTTGCCAGCCTTTACCCAGTCTCGTGGTTGCTTAACTGTTCAGTAATCTCACCACTGAACTTGAGTCTGCAGCTGTTTATCTTCTCAGGCACTGAATCCATTCAGACATTTTTTGTTTTGGTAATCTAAAATCTCAGTTACCAGATTTACATGTGGCATACATGTGTAGGAGTAACTCTACATCACATAATGGAATTTTTGGGCATTTTCTACCATGCATTATCATGATTTCCAATTAAATTCCAAGCATGTTGGGCGATGGTTGAAAATGTCTTAAAGCGCTTTATTTACAAACATACAGTGGTAACCCTACTTACGAGTTTAATCCGTTCAGGAGCTGAGCTCGTTAGCTGGATGCATTTTCCCCATAAGAATACATGTAAAACTGATTAATCCGTGTCAGCCGGCCAATATACAGTATACTTTAATGTGCTAAATAATGTGTTTATATGGGTTTTTAAAACATAAACGAGACGACAACGGTGCTCGTGTAGGCTGGCGGCTAAGGAGGACAGGAGGACGGGCGTACGTGTATGGCATGGTTACACTTATCATATGAAAAGTAAAAGTAAAATGTATCTAACTTTCTTGTTCAGTACCTTTAGCTTTCTTTGTGTCACTTTCACTAGCACTTTCACTTTCACTGGACAGCGGTCAAAGGTAATGACTGACCTCTTCTTCTACGCTAGCATCTAGGGGATGCTACGACCGCTGTGCCCCTAGCGGTTGGCATACTTTAACTAATTTAGGCTACTCGTTACTTGGAATTTTACTCGTTACCTGCAGCAAACATATTCTGAGATCTCGACTCGTTACCTGGAATACTTGTTAATAGGGTTACCACTGTATTATTTAGGTCTCTACTTTTAAATGTAGTATTGACACCACACTCGTCAATCAATCAATCAAATTTTATTTTTAAAGCGCTTTTTACAACTGATGTCACAAAGCAGCTTTACAGGGTTAGCAATAACAGACATAAAATCATTAATCCCTAATCCCTAATCCCCGGTG
>BRDA01007145.1:0-14028 GCA_036984385.1 Crenuchus spilurus
TTCTTTTAGATTATGTCTCTCACAGTGGACATGCACCTAAGATGAAAATTTCAGACCCCTCCATGACTTCTAAGTGGGAGAACTTGCAAATTTGCGGGGTGTTCAAATACTTATTTTCCTCACTGTATATGTTTGTTCCATGTACCAAACTCTTATTCAACTATGCCAAGCTAAAGTTTTTCCAGTTTTCCATGATAGAATATCTTTAAATGTCTTTGGTTTTATAGCTACAATGTATAACATCATATAAAAGTACAAAAGTGTGTGAGTGTTTGGATGGCTAACCCAATGCAGCAACTCCAGCAATGGTGCCCACTGCCACCCCAGCTGCTTCAGCAGGGGTGAGCCCCTTGCTTCCTGCCTCTGTCCCCTTGTCTTCTTCTGGCTGGTTGGTGAGAATGCTGGCGTCTGTTTCAGCATCTGTTCCAATGGTGGTCACAAAGGTATCAGTAGAAGTGTCTCCAGTGGACGTTTCAGCCTCAATTGCGTGATTTTCCCTCAGTGCATAATATAGGTCTGCATCCACATTGACTGGTTCCATGGTAGAGGCTTCTGTTCCATAAAGAACTGCTGAAACAAGAGAGAACCAGACCATATAAAGACTTTCCTCCCAAAAGGTTGTATATTCATATATAACAACACATTCTTATTTCTCAAATTAAGTTAAAACAAAGTTCACAAAGACATTTTATTTATACAGTTTTCCAATGGTCTCAGCTAACACGTGTTTGGAGTCCAAATTTTGCTTCTTAAGAACGAGACCGCTGAGGCTAATGTTGCTAACAAACACTAGAACACAATAGTAACCTAAATAGCCCTGTCATTTTTTTTGTAAAATTAAATAATCAAACTTCTCTTAACCACACTCAAACTGTGTCCAGATATCAAACACTGCAACTCAATAGTCACCTAAGTCACATCATGTCCTAAACCAGACTAACAAGTCTGTGAGACCTTTAACATCTGGATGCTATTTTAGGTGACTTCTGAGTTCTAGTGTTTGTTAGCAAGTTTATACCACATATCCAGTTCTAAACTAAAGTAGCTAAATTTGGACTCCAAACATGTCTTGGCTGATTGATTACATCTAGGGTAGGTAGATGGATGTTAATTTGATTTTTGAATGACGCACCTCTTTAATCATTATATAGCATATTTATGTTACTTTGGATATCATAATAATAATAAATAATAATAATACATTTTATTTGTACAGCACTTTACATTTGCAAACAAACCTCAAAGTGTTAATATCACAAAGATAATGAAAGAGATTAAGTTTATTTCATTTGTTTTGTAACAAATTGTCATTATAAAATGAACCCTTTGGCTCTTAGCAGATAATAAGGTAAGGAGGTAATATTCAGTTGTATTTTAAGGTGCCAGGGCAAGGCAGAACAGACACGCAGATTAAAAGAAATAGAGTTTACTAAATAAAGAGGGGTGATCCAAAAACATAAGCCAATACACAGTCCAAGTTTGATATCCAAGCAAAGCAAACATATATGATGGAGGGCAGAAAACAGAACAAGATAAATACAACAAGAGAGAGTTAAGGATAAGGCTATACTATTGCACAAGGCTAGGCTAACAAACAGAGCTAAGGCTATAAAAGACTAGGCTAACAAACAGAGCTAAGGCTATATGAACAAAACAGACTAAGGACTAGAGCAAGGTCAATCATGAAAATACACAAGAGAGAATAATGCTTGGTATGTACTTGGCAATTACAGTACTTTGCAATGAGAGTATGCTTTTAAGGAGAGACGGCTTTTTAGGAAGGATAAATGAAGGATGAGAGAAAGGCGTTATATAAGTGTAACATTCATTCTTAGTTGTGGAATATATTTACTTTCTTTCTTTTTTTTATCCCCTTCCCAATTTAGTAGTAGCCAATTAGTCCATCCCATCCATTAGGACCCCATCACGTTTTGAATGAATAAATGAAAATTATACTTATATAGCACCAAGGACACTTTACAATCCACACACTTCATTTACACACACCAGCAAGAAGCGGCAGCCAATCATGCAGTGTACTCTCAACCGGAAGTGACCGTCCATCTGGAGGACTGCATCAAGCACTAGGGGGGGGGGGTCACCCAGGACAGAATGCCAACCCTATCTGGGCATACATACATTCATACACAGACATTCACATTCTTTCACACACTGCAGGGTAATTTTTTGTTTTAGAGTATCCAATCCACCTGACCTCCATGTTTTTGGACTGTGGGAGGAAACCCACACAGACACGGGGAGAACATGGAAACTCGGCTCAGAAGGGGACTCGAACCCAAGACCTCAGCGCTGAGAGGCGAATATGCTAACCACTAAGCCGCCGTGCCACCCCAGCAAATGTCCCTGACCACTAGGAGAGTGAAGTCAAACACAAGCCTCCTCTATTGCGTGTGATGCCAGCCACTGCCTCTTTATGAACTACCACTGAGGAAACCGTAGGATTCCCAGCTCCAAATACACCAATCAGTAGACACCTAAGCCAGCAAACATTGCAGTGTGAAAGGGAGAGAGCGCCATCTACTTGCCCAGAGAGAGCACAGCCAATTTTTGCTCTGTTGTGCCCCGGCTGTTGATGGCAAACAGCATGACATGGATTCAATATATTTTCTTTTTAATGGAAAAACTTTATTCAAAGTGCTTTGTAGTCCAAAACTAGACTTAGTCCCTGTCCCTAAAAAAACAAATTCAAAAAGGTAATCTGTCTTTTTTTTTATTGCATATAAAGTCAAATTTCAAGTCTTTTTTTGTTTTGTTTTAATGCTGAAACTGTTTGAAAAGTACTGTAATTTACCTAAACTCCAAAATAAATATTCTAATTTAAGATTCTGGATTTTCATGAGCTATAAGCCAAACTGATCAAAAGTAAAACAAAAAAAGTCTGAAATGTTACTTTACATGTTAATAATATAAAATGTGACAGTTTACCTTTTTGAATTAAATTATAAACAATACATTTTTCACAATATTCAGTTATTTTGTGGTTTTCTTGAGTAACTCCAAAATAAAACTAAAGAAACTGACACCAAACAAAAATACTCTACATTCTGTGAACATTAAGGAGATCATTTGTTTGATCAATTAATTAGCCACAAGAAGTACATCACACCAGTTTTGTTTGATCAATTATCATTAGACATGAACCAGTATATGAATTACAGTAAGAGTGTAAGGCAGACAAAGTAGATAACCTAAACCTTCCTCTGTACAAGACTCTGAGTGGATATAACAGATTATTCATTCCTACCTGCTCCAAGAACAATTAAAAAGGTGCACAAGTTTCCGGACATCGCTCCAATGCACAATAAGTCCTGATCCAAAACATGAGGGAAAAATGACAATTTACTAAGAAATTCACTAAGAAAGCTAAATATTCAAATTTCAATCAAGGAAGTAAATATTACACATATATAAATCACTTAAAATATATTTCAATTCTCAAAATATAATAGAACATTGATAAAAATGACATAGAAAGTAAAAGTAAAAATGCTTTACTCTTAACATCACATAGTAAATTAAATATTTATTCTACAAGTTAATTCTAAAACTACTTTCAGAATTACATAACAAATCAATATACTCTCAAAAGTATACAGAAAACAAAGTTTCTTTTGAAAAAAAACCCCATAAAACTACAAATGTACTTTTAAAAACACATTAAAAGCTTACAATCTTAAGCTTATTCTTACAATCACAGAATACTTAAGCTTCACATTCAAATTTACATAGAAAAGTGATTTACTCTCACTTGAAAAACAATAAAAACTTAAAATCTTATAGAAAACTAAATATTTGCTTTTAAAATTAAATAAAACCTTAAAACCGACTTTTGAATAACAGTAAACTAAAATGTATTCACAGAATATAAACAACAAACATTACTCTTAAAATCATAAAGAAATGTACAGTAGTATTCACAAAGAAGCAGAATTTGGCTTTTTCTGGTAATTATTTATTAATAATTGCTAAAGAAAATAAATCAAACATCAACTACATAATATACATAAATTAAACCGTTTCACAGAAAAAAAGGTCATTCATCAGGGCAGGACTAGAACATCACAGTATTAAATATATTACTATGATCGCACAACACATCCACACTGATAACCTGGTTTAAATACTGACCTGTTAGAGGAGATGGATAGCTTTGACTCTCTCTTTTGGATGGTCGGCTGTGAAGTTTGGTCTCCACTGTCTGTGGGTTTTTATACCCCATCCTCTCTTTAGAATATTCGGTGTTCATCTTCATCTCCATGGCAAACCACCACACCTCTACCTGTAAATTAGCTTAGCAGCCAGGACATATACATTTATGATGGAGGGATCATAAAAAAGGCTATCTGTGTTAGTTTCCAGGCAGCCTCTTTATCACTACCTAGCATATGAAGTCATTACTGTACTATACTTAGTATAAAGCAATTTGTTTATTCATTTAAGAAAAAACAAGTTTCTCGTATAATGAAACTTATAGTTGGCACCAATTAGATGCCAAGTATTACTAGCGTAAAACTCTAGCAGCTCTGCTGTGTCTGATCCACTCATACCACAACACATAATAACACACCACCACCACATCAGTGGCACTGCAGGGAATTAAAGTGGATTAAAACTGTCTTTATTAGATAAAACCACACATAATTTCAGCATCATTTTCATCATCAAACCACTTTTCCTGGGGAGGGTCGCAGTGCCAGCAAGCAAGAAAGGGCATCCCAAACTTCTCCATTCCTGGCAACAGCTCCTCCTGGGTGATCCCCAGCCACTCCCAAGCCAACTGTGAGATATAATCTCTCCAGCAGGTCTTGGGTCTGCCTTTGGGTCTCCTCCCAGTGGGACATGCCTGTAATAGCTCAAATGGGAGCCGGCCAGGGGGCATCCTTATGAGATGCCTGCACCACCTCAGCTGGCTTCTTTTGATTTGGAGGAGCAGGGGATTTACTTAGAGGCACTCCCAGATTGCATAACTCCTCACTCTGTCTGAAGGGTTGTAGAACTTACTCTTAATACAAACTTTGTACATGCTAAATGTACAAGGAAAATGTAAAATATGATTTAATCTAACTAGGTGATTAAATTTTCTGAAGAAAATGCAGAGTGATTATGCAGCATAGCTGCTAGGCTATTGCTACATGGTTGTTGCATGGTTGTTAGATTGTTGCTATGTGGTTGCTAAGCTGTTGCCAATGGTTGTCATGTGGTTGCTATAATGTGGCTAAATGGCATCACAGGTGGTTGCTAGGCAGTTACTATGGTATCCCAGGTGAACACTAGGCTGTTACTATGTGGATGAAAAGTTGCTGCTGGATTGTTGCTTCAGGGTTGCTAAGTGGATGTTAGACTGTTGCTATGTAGTTGCTAAGTGGTTGTAAGTAAATCAGTAAAATGTAATTTCTTCCGCACTTTTCACATACCCTAGTCACAAAATGCCTTCCAACAGCCCAGCAACTGCCTAGCAACCACTTAGCAACAGCTTAGCAACACCGTACCAACTTTATGGTATCCCAAGGCATTGCATTGGTGTTGCTAGGTGGTTGCTAGGGTATCTCATTTGGTTGCTAGGGTGTTGCTAAGTGGTTGGAAGGTGAGGTGTTGAAAATGAATGGAAATCTATAGGAGGAATGAGAGATGAATAAAGAATAGAGAAGTGTACTGTAGGTCAGTATGGCTGTGTGTATTAGAGTTTGAGGATCTGCCCTGAGTCAGTACAGGCAGTTTGATGACTAAGTTAAAGGAACCAATAGAGTTTAGGTTGAGCCAGAAATGAATTGGACTCTATAGGAGGAAATAAGGATGAGGGACAAAATCAAACAGATGAACAACACTGACAACACTGAATTCATACCTGGGGGTCTTTCCTGAGATGTGAAACAGTGAATGTTGATCGAGCAGAAGTACAGTAGATGGACATGTCATTTTTTCACTCCATTCATTGATAATGTGAAGTTTTCCTGATCCTGAGTGGACCAAATGTTCCAGAGGTGAAGAAGAAATAACAATAGTGTCACTATTACCTACTGGACAGTATATACTATATTCTGATTTAACCATATAGGCTTATGTGTGAAGCGCGAACATATGATATTGCTTAATATAGCTAGACAATGGAAACAATAATGTGGAAAAGTTCTCAGCAGAGACATTTAATTGGTTCCCAAGAGCAAAAGAGAGCATTAGGCCTGACAATGGGGCAGTCTGTGTGGATTGCTATGCTGATCTGAGAGAGCTCAGGGTGTAAAGTAGTTTTCATTCCAGACTAGTTATAAGCAGAATAGCCAGATTAGAAGTGGCAATGCTGCTCAAGACCAAAGCCATTACTCAACATCCACTGACCTGTGGATCGACAGGCACCATATATTCAATGAATTATCTGATGTAGAAGCACTCTTGTATAAGCCTTATGTGCTGTAAAACATAGGACAAGTTACAATATATATAAAATAAAATAATATACAGTACAGTATTATAATTATATTGTATACAGAGAACTGAACAACTTAATGAGGCATTAGTCAAGATTGTAGAAACTATATTGGTTGGGTCAACAAACATTTTTTAAACTTGGATCTACTTCCAATTATGAACAAAAGCCTTTAAAGTCAGTGGCAGACAGTTTAGAGTTTGATAGCTGTATGAATAACAACTTAACTTTATAGTGATGGGACTGATTATCTGTTAAAGGGCAACTGTAACCTTCGTCATATGACAATGCTAACATCACATAGCACAATCACAGAGAAATATGTGTGCAGGTCTAAACACAAAGATTTAACAATATGGCAGTCAGTAAATGTAATCCAAAACAGGCAAGACATCAAAAACAAGAATAGCTAACAAACCAAAAAAGTTAACTATATATGGCCTCAAGTAACTCAGCGGACTAAGGCACTGACACTATGATCAGAGGACCAAGATTCAAACTCTTGCCATCGGTAGCCAAGCTGCTTGCCATCAATAGCCAGGGCCTAAGAGATTGGGCGTACTCTTCCTGGGTGGATAAGATGGTAGGTACCTCTCACCCCATCAGTACCAAGTAATGTCCACTAGCTCAGGTGTCTGTTAGCTGATGTATCAGCTTTCACATACAGTGAGGAAAATAAGTATTTGAACACCCTGTGAATTTGCAAATTCTCCCACTTAGAAATCATGGAGGGGTCTGAAATTTTCATCTTAGGTGCATGTCCACTGTGAGAGACATAATCTAAAAGAAAAAATCCAGAAATCACAATGTATGATTTTTTAAAACAATTTATTTGTGTGTTACTGCTGCAAATAAGTATTTGAACACCTGCCAATCAGCAAATATTCTGGCCCTTGAAGACCTGTTTGTCCGCCTCTAAAAAGTCCACCTCCACTCCTTTTATTATTTTAAATTAGAAGCACCTATTTGAGGTTGATAGCTGCATAAAGACACCTGCCCACCCCACACAATCAGTAAGACTCCAACTTCTAACATGGCTAAGACCAAAGAGCTGTCCAAAGACACCAGAGACAAGATTGTAAACCTTCTCAAGGCTGAAAAGGGCTACGGGGCAATTCCCAAGCAGCTTGGTGAAAAAAGATCAACTGTTGGAGCAATTATTCGAAAATGAAAGAAGCTAAACATGACTGTCAATCTCCCTCTGACTGGGGCTCCATGCAAGATCTCACCTCGTGGTGCATCAATGATCCTAAAAAGGTGAGGAATCAGCCCAGAACTACACGGGAGGAGCTGGTCAATTACCTGAAGAGAGCTGGCACCACTGTTTACCACCAAGGTTACTGTGACTAATACACTAAGACGTCATGGTTTAAAGTCACGCATGGCAAGGAAGGTTCCCCTGCTTAAATCAGCACACGTCCAGACCCGTCTTAAGTTTGCCCATGACCATTTGGATGATCCAGAGGAGTTATGGGAGAAAGTGCTGTGGTCAGATGAGACCAAAATAGAACTGTTTGGTCTTAATTCCACTCGCCGAGTTTGGAGGACGAAGAATGATGAGTACCATCCCAAAAACACCATCCCTACTGTGAAGCATTGGGGTGGAAGCATCATGTTTTGGGGGTGTTTTTCTGCACATGGGACAGGACGACTGCACTGTATTGAGAGGATGACCGGGGCCATGTATTGCAAGATTTTGGGGAACAACCTCCTTCCCTCAGTTAGAGCATTGAAGATGGGTCTGGGCTGTGTCTTCCAACATGACAATGACCCAAAGCTCACAGCCAGGATAACCAAGGAGTGGCTCCGTAAGAAGCATATCAAGGTTCTGGAGTGACCTATAGAAACCCTATAGAAAATCTTTGGAGGGAGCTCAAACTCCTTGTTTCTCAGCGACAGTCCAGAAACCTGGCTGATCTGGAGAAGATCTGTGTGGAGGAATGGGCCACAATCCCTGCTGCAATGTGTGCAAACCTGGTGAAAAACTACAGGAAACGTTTGACCTCTGTAATTGCAAACAAAGGCTAATATTAACACTGATTTTTACAAGTGTTCAAATACTTACTTGCAGCAGTAACACAAATAAATTATTTAAAAATCATACGTACATTATGATTTCCAGATTTTTTCTTTTAGATTATGTCTCTCACAGTGGACATGCACCTAAGATGAAAATTTCAGACCCCTCCATGATTTCTAAGTGGGAGAACTTGCAAATTTGCAGGGTGTTCAAATACTTATTTTCCTCACTGTACATCAGAGGAGGTCTGTACTAGTCTTCACCCTCTTATAGTCAGGGACATTACAAGTGATTGGGAGAGTCATAGCAAATGGGTGGGTTGATTGGCTACTAATACTTTGGGTAACATTGAGAGATAATTGGGTTAAAAAAGCATGAAATAAACTACAATTAGCTACAATAACAAACAAAAGAACTAAATAACTTGCGGCTAATAGGAAACAATATACAGGACAGGCTAAAGCAAACTGAACTGAATACCTGAAAAACAGGAATCAAGCTAAAGCTAAGCTAAACAGAACAAAACAGGATCCAGAACTGAACAATCAAAAGACAAAGTATACTTAGGAATAAAAGAACTAGGCAGTCAGCTAGTAACCGTATTAAGGAACAACACCAAGCAAGGTGCTAATGAAGCAGTTTAGCTTATTTAACCCAGTTAATCTGGAGATCACTTTATTTTAGACATGACTAGTGCTGATTTAATAACTTAGGGTGTTTCCAGCCATCCATCCATAATTATGATCAGAGTTGTGGTAAGTCTCCTACCCCTTCACTGGGCGCAGGGCATGGCATTACTGGGGATGTTTCACAAAGCAGAATTTCTCAGCCAGATTAAGCTCAGTAGTGAGGATTGTCGAATTGGAATGTCCTGCTGCTCTTTTCCCATTGGATTGTTTAACTTTGGGTTTAAATTAGCTGGTTAAATGGAGAGATCCTGCTTTGTGAAGTACCCCCCATGGTCATTGCAAGTGTCTATAGTATCAGATTTATATCCAGGTAGTAAACAGAGTTTCTGTTTACAATGCATAATGATGACAATGTCTGATGTTACATATTAGATTCACTGTAGTGCTTTCTAATTACAAATTCATTGTAAATTAAATAGGATGTAGATGTGAATATAGCCTTTGTTGCTGATATGATGTTAAACAAGAAAAAACACAACATGGGGTGGAGCCAGTTCCGGCCCTCCACCCACACGAACCACACACTGCGCGTAGAGCACCAAGTGCCCTGGGGGGAGCAACAAATCAGGTTCATGAAAAATCATCAGAATTTGAATAATCATAATAATTACATATTTAAAATAAAAAATATGTAAATCATGTTAATAGATATAAGCAGTGGCGGTTCTAGATTGTGTGATGCCCTTCGGCGAATGCTCCCTTTTGCCCCCTTGCCCCCCTTAGTGTATTGTGTGCCTATGTTTTACTGCTACAGACACTGATCAATAATGTTTTTCTTCTACATGTTTGCCAGTTTATTTGTAGTAATTGACTATTGCACCTTTAACTATACTCTGTGTGTTTAAAAAAATATTAAAAACAGGTATATTTATCTAATGAAGAACAAAATATTTTACACTCTTTGTGGCTCATGTGTTTATCAGCTCAAATGACCAGAACTGATCACATAATATTGGCAAATTGTTTTTTTCTGACTTCTCATTCATTACATTCAGTATGGCTCTTGTATTCTCCTCGTTGGCCCTAGATGGCACTACCGAGCAAAGAAGCACAGCTGACGTAGGTTTAATCTCGAATGTTTCTCTACTCCTTTTCTAGTGCACTTGTGTAATATGTTAAATAATAAAACCTAAATAGTGCATTGTACGTCTAACAAATACATTTGGCATTCAGCGAGGCGCGTCTAGTGCACTTCCGTAGTGCACAATTTAGCCTCAAAAGCCTTCATTTCATAATCCACGTAGTGCACACTATATAGAGACCTGGGAGTAATTTGAGATTCGGCCATTCACTCTAATACTCCACTGTGACCCGCACACTCAGAGTTGCCAGGTTGGCGGCATTACCGCCTAATTCCGCATGTTTGAAAATGCGGTCAAGGGTAATTTTTTACTATGCTTTAAAAATTATAAAATATAATATTATCATATTTTCATGACACGATAAAATATCAACAGCGATGTCAATGTAAACAAAATTCTTCACAAAAAGTATGCAATATGCAATTAAAAACAAAATAAGATAAACAATATTATTATAGAAGCCCATTACTTCAGTTACAATTTAAAAATCCAGCACATAATTAATGATTAACTTAAATGATTAAGTAAACTCAGATTTTATGATTTATTTGATTTAATTGACCAATTATATCGTTTTGTTTATCTTTAATCCCCAAATTCTTATTTTATAGATATACAGTTTTATTCTGTGATTGCATTTTATAGTTTGATTTTATTTGATATAGTTTATTTATGTTTATTTACCAATTATATTTTCATGTTTAATTCAATGTTTATTATTTTATGGCTATGCTGATCTTTATTCTGTAATTTCATTTTACAGTTTAAAGCAGTGTGTGAAGCACTCTGAGCTGCATTTATGTATGCTATAATAATAATAATAATAATAATAATAATAATAATAATAATTATTATTATTATTATTATTATTATTATTATTATTATTAAGTATTTCAAAATAATCACTTAGCATCTCAAAATATCGACTCAACAATTCAACTAATTTAAGTCAGCATTAGGGTGAATTTTTTGGGTTTTGGCAACCCGGATCACATCGCAGGAATCAACACACGCTATCCTGCTTTCAGTGCACTTTTCATCGACTTTCAGTGTGCAAAACAAGCCTTATGCTGCAGAAGATAACACAGCTAGAACCGGGGCGTCTTTATACCACCTAAAATGTGCGATATGCCAAAAAGCTTGGGTTTTTAAACCAGAGGTGAATAATAATCGAGCTCCGCCGGTGATTTTAGTTTAGCGGTCTTGTTGGTGTAAAGAACAGCTTTCATTCAGAGAGGACTGCGGGCTGAAGCTCTAATGCGCTCTGCTGTAAAACTGCGAGCTCAGCTGAGAGAGATAACCGCAGATAAAGCCGGCGTGACCAGCTGAATCTCACTTATCACAGGGCTTTTCTAACGGAACTCTGTCTCTGGACACTGAAGATGTGGCGAGCGCTCTTCTCCGGTGTCGTGTTGTTTCCCGGTTTATTTTTGGCCTTTCGGAAAGTCCTGCCGTCCGTCTTTAAGCGATGGACAGAGGCGGACGTCATGCTGGTCAGTGAGAGGTGAGTGTGCAGCGTTTAGCCCGAAAAACGGCGGTTTTCTAGCGAAACTCGGAAGGTAGCTTCTTAGTCAAAAATTCCACCTTAAATAGTGCAGCAGATACATGAAGAGCGTGGTGGGCCGCTGCACTATTTAAGGTGGAATGGAGAGTCGAGTAAGACGCTCTGTCGAAGCTTCTCATTCGAATGTTCTGTTCTACCTTAAATGGTGCAGCAGTTCCATTCAGTTGAATTAAGGTGGAACGAGAAATTCGAATAAGACAGGATATTGAAGCTTGGCGAGAGCTGCTAGTTTCACCTTAAATAGTGCAGTAGTTACATTAGGCGCCTGGTGGGCTTCTGAATGGAACTTCTGCACTATTTAAGGTGGAAGTGGAAATTCGATAACACATGGGTCTTTATCTCGGCATTTAGACTTAATTTATTGTTATAAACAGTTGAAACAGCAAGTATGTTTATTATATGAGTGATAGTTAATTATTTGAATAATTTCTTCTGTCTGATTTATTGGCCTACTATGTTAATACACATAGCTGCTTGTGTATCTGGTATTATAAACAATATATAATTTAGTTAAAGTGAGCAGTATACACAGGCTATAACAGTGACAAGTAATAGGTAATGTACCTATTATACATACACAAGCAACATACAGAGTGTCAAGTTAAGCTCTTTAAGCCTTTAAACCTCTACACTTCCCTCTTCTTTCTAGGCACATCTTTAATAAAATTTAATCACATTTATTAACCATATATACCTACGTTTTGACCACAGACACACATTTTCATTTCACATTCAATACATTACACACCCCTCTCCAGGGTTGCCAGATTGGTTTTCAGACCAACTGTCTTTAAAAAATGACCAAAAGTCCACACCTAAACAGCTGCTGTTCACCATTTAAACAACATTAAACCAGTGTAACCAACAAGGCCTAATAATAAACTACTAAAGTCATAAAATGTGTAGATCACTCACTTTTTATGCTTTTAATGTGTTTTTATAAGGCACACACAAGCCCTGTGCAAAAATAAATAAGGATAATAGCACAAGCAATAAAGGAAGTATAACTACTCATAAATCTGCTTACCTTTCATAATCAAGTTCAAACCAAATCCCTCTAAATTTGCGGTAAAACAATCAAACTGGCAACCCTTCCTCTTGCGACCCCTAACCATGCCACAGTCTGATTGGCTGAGAGTGGTCGAATGACTGAGGCGTTATCAACATGTTCACTTCTCACTGATGTGCTCCACACAGAGCAGTTTTGGCTTTTAGTTTGTTTTTCCAGACCAGACATTCAGTTTCCACATGTTAAAAAACACTAAGAGCTATATTATCATTTCACTTTAAGTTTTGCTAGTAAGCAGGAATCCATTCACACCTGATAATTAAAATAGTATTTTTTACCTGTGAAAATGTAATTACCATATCTTAACCCCTAAGAGCCCAGATCAAGTTCTCCTTAACCCCCTGTAGTCTGAGGGTTTTTCAGACAACGTGATGTAGTCTGACACGGCTTAACTTTTTCAGAATTTACACCCATCTACAATTATTTTTTTCCAAAGTGTTACGCAGGCTTTTGTTCAGCACAAACTCAGCAACAACAGTGTCAAAATAGTAAGAGTGTCATAAATCTATATTTTGATTAAATCTGCTCTAAACTTAGACTTTCCAAAAACATATTTTCAGATATATTGTGAGGCCTTTGTTCAATACACATTCCACAGATTCCAGGCCGCTGGAACCATTGATATATTTCCTAGATTGGAAGTCGCCTATTTGCTCTATTGTGAGCATGCGTGCATGCAACGGCGCCATTACTATATGTTGATTGTGGACGTAAACAAAGCCATGTGCATACAGCATTGCTCCATCATTTTGTGCCTTTACCACCACATTGAGGCTTAGTATTACCTCGGTATTTATAGTATTTATATATAAGAAATCATGACTACCTGTAAATGCTCAGGCAAGGTGAGTATTGTAGGTACAGCACCTTCCCTTAGCTGTGCTCTCTACAATGTGCGGTTGATCATCTCTGGCTCAAAATGTTGGCTGCATATTTTTGCTCCTGGCCCAGGTTCACAGTCCCGTCTGCAGTTTCTGACCCATGTGTCATACCGGTCTTTATCCTTGGTTTTGTCAGGAAATCTAAAATGATGTAGTATTTTAGTAAAGCTCTGCACTGCACTTGTTTGGTCAGTTTTTATTTGATGAGGTCAGTCTAGTGCTGCTTATATTTACTAGCTTTGAGATGGCTGTGCCAGGTTTAATAGTAGCTTGACAGATAC